>BHFT01026776.1:0-14010 GCA_004320025.1 Laticauda laticaudata
TCCACTGGGGGAGAAAGCTCTGCCTGAGCCTTATCTTGCTCCATTTGTAGAATAAAGGCTCTTGCGTTGGAAAGAAGTTGTTTAGAAATTTTTCTATAAAGCCCCTTAGGGTATAAATGGCCCCCGGGCTTACAAAATGGCCACTCACCTCATGGTGGAAGGCTTGAATCCAAGATGGCCACTGATTACAGGAAACAGGCTCCAAGATTGAAGAATCGCTCCTTAGGCTATACAGAGCCCTGAGCGAAGTCAGCAAGGGAAAAACGCAGCAAGCAGCCACACAATCAGCTGGCTTGTGTTCTTATCAGTTTGCTGATCATTTTTACGATCGGTCCAAACCGCAGGCGTGAGGGATGTCTACAGACGTTGCCCAACTTGCCTGCACAGAGCTCTGTAACGCTGCTCCCAATGTTGCACAAGAGAGAGCCCTGCTCTCCTGGAAGAGCAGCTTCCCAGATCCCTGGGGGCTGCTTGAAGCGAGGAAAAAGTACTGAAGATCGCTGGCGAATGCTATCTAACAGAACGCTTTCAGAGACACAGCTATTCACTGAAAGGAGCTGAGTCAAAAGCTGGGGTCTCTTCTGGGGGCTGGCTTTTTTATCTTAATATAGACCCAGCTAAATGACATCATAGGAAGGAGTCAACCCATCCTGGGCTCTCGATGCAGCATGGAGGAAAATAATAAGCTTTTATTAAAGCTTTTATTAAAGCTACATTATAATACAGTATAATACAGTAAAGTAGAATAATGCAAAGGTATACAAGTACCTGAATTACTTTATAAGTCCTTGTATAAGTGAATTAGTGTGGTGAGTTCTGCAACTTTGTACTGCAGGTAGGAAAACTTAAAACAATGATGTTTATTGATTGTAAAATATAAATCTGTTTTATATAATAACTTCAATACAGTTAATATCTTAAAATACGTTAAGTGCAACGCAACTAATTCAAAACCAAATCAAATTAGTTAATATAAACCGATAATAAATTGAATAATATTCTGTATATGAAGGCCAAAAAAACATGTTTTTAGAATCTAAAAGTTTTTTGCTGCTCAGCTGCACAAATATGAACTGCAAACATTTGGAGGAGGAGGAATTGCGACTGGTTAAGTGAAATACTGTTCTTATTTTTCTAAAATGAAACAAATGCTGTAAGATGGGTTATTCCTCCAGCTCCCAAATCCAAGTGACAAACAAAGCAAGGTTGGGGGGGGAAATAGAAAAACCTTTCTCTCCACCACAAAACTGAGCTTCATTCTCCCTTTTTCAACAGCAGGTGAGACATCCTGAAGGAGAACATAACCGAACAATCCCATAGGATATAACTCTGATATCCTGATTAACGGAATGGAACCACCTGCTGATTTGGGGTGGCAGAAGGAAGAAGAACAAAGACAGAGATAATTCTTAGCTCCTTTCATCTAGGGGTTGAATGTGGGATCTGTATGCAGAGTAGACTATGGCAAAATAACACAAAACTGCTTCCTGGAAAAAAAAAAAGCTGCCAATTCCAAAACTTGTCTGTGATATCAGACACCTTAATACAAATCTGAAGAAACAAGCCAAGACTCCCTGCTTGATAGCATCAAGATTCAGAACTTCGTTGAGAGTGGACTGTCCAAACAATAATTGTTTACAACAGGCAGAAACTGCACATTGACCTTTGCAAATTATTTTCTCTTGCAACATTTATATATTGTAGCAGGGAAAGATACACAGGATCCCTTCCAATAGTTGCCCTCATTAACACAACCAGTGCAAAGACAAGATACTAAGCAGGAAGGGCTGAATTGTACAGGAGTAGATGAATCAGGAATCAGAAAGGAAAACAAATATGCAACAAGTACTGTGTAGGCTTGAAAAATATGCCTGAAAGTCTTAAATTTTGAAAATACTATATATATTAGGAGTTAATTCTAATGGATTAAGAAAAACCTCGCTTCTGTAATATTTATTTCACTTACACACCAGCAAGCCTGGTCTTGAGCCACTTATTTTGTAAAAAAAAAATCCATAAACTGAAAAATAAATAAAGCAAAACTCTGTCCCAACCTTGGTGATTTTCTTGTAAATACGATCACCGGTTGAAAAATCTTGCTACCTTTATTTTTAAGCTTGAAATTTGTCTTCTTCCATGACAAAGATTTTGTAGGACTAAATAGTGGGATGGATAAGATGGAAATGGGAAAAATTAGTCATTTGCCCCTCTTTCTTTTCTTGGTCACTAGGATTTTCCAGTGGGAAAAATGAAAATAGTCCTATAGATCAAGGAAAGTACTCTCACAGACTTGCAATCTTCAATTCCTAAACTGTCAAGCATTTCAACTGTGAACAGATGTGAACATTTAGTGAAACTGAAAGTAAACAAAAGCTAACATAATCTAACAGTTACTAAACAAGAATGTGATTGATAACAAAACTTTGGATAAAGCTAATTTTATAGAAATAAAATACAGAAACGCAAACTTTTCAACTTGCACTGCCCTTTCACGTAAATTAAAAAATTTCCAAATTACTGTCACAGATCTGTGAGGAACACCCTCCCACACACAAAACCTTCAACAGACACTTGTACAAATACCCAGGTTTTCATGAAAGAAACTTGCCCATTCAGATTTTTAGTAAACAGCAAATCAATCAGCATTTGAAACAGAAACAATGTATACATACTGCACTACAAAATATTCATTCAGAAATGTATGTTTTTGAGAAAACTGTTTATGCAATTGTGTGGCTAACATTGCAAGTATGCTCGGCCATTTTTTATTAAAACAGGTATTTTCAGAAACAGGAAATGTTTTTCACATGCCTGTGTTGATTCCTTTGTTCAAAACTAAGATTGCATTTCCCATAGATTTTTACCTACTGGGGGAGCATAGGTCAATACTGAGGAGGCAAAGCAAGCAAGTACAGGCAGTCCTTGACTTACGATCACAACTGAGCCCAAAAGTTCTGTTAAGTGGCGTTTGCCCCATTTTACGACCTTTCTTGCCACAGTTGTTAAGTGAATCACTGCAGTTGGTAAATTAGTAACCTGGTTAAGTGAATCCAACTTACACATTGACTTTGCTTGTGAGAAGGTCCTAAAAGGTGATCACATGACCTTAGGACTCTTCCACCCTTTTAATGACCTAATAATTACTTGCAGGAAGGGGACTGATTTTTCTCATCAAATATCTGAACTGCTTCACTTATTTGAAACATATACATGGTATCCCATCTTACCAAAAGCCACTCTAGGCACCTCACAAGAATCAGAAAGAAACCACAGAAATAAAAAGAGCAAACAGCTTACTTGGAAAAGGTTTCTGAAATTAGCTGAAGGGTTCCACATGAAGTTGGAGTTTTATTGTTTCCTATTCCTAGATTACACAGACCAACTGTTCAGTTGGTCAGAAGAGTTCACAATCTAGAAAATAATTTATGACTTTTGCCCTTTTAAGCACACTTAATATTTGACTCTAGTGTAGCACTCTTGGAAAATGTACTAATATACCTATTTGTTGGAAGAAGGGGGAACTTTGTTAGACTAGGATAGAGTAGAATAGACTTGGTGAGACTAAGAGAGATAATGTACAGAACACATTGGGGGGAATAGGATAAAAAACAATAAGACAACTTTTTTTCTTCCTAGCATTTTTCTGCAAGTGCAGGGTACACTTTTTTCCAGATCAAACTTTCCTTCTCCTTTGTCACTTATATGAAAAGTATGACCCAAATGATTCATATACAATCACTTACACTGTCACACAAAAATCTAAAATGAACTCAATACTCATGAAAGCTCTAAAAACTGTAGCTCTCTGATCAGGATTTTGATCCAAAATTCTAGCATAATTACCAATTGCCAAGCCCTATGATGTTTGGGAGATATCCCATATCATTATTCACATACAGAAAAACACGGAACCTTTTAAATGACATTATTGAGAATCATGTTAATAGTTGAGACAAAATTTTTGTTAGTTCTATTCTCTAACTCCGTTTTTAACCTAAATTTGTATTTAAGTTGAAACTCATACTAAAAGACTGCCTATTACTAAAAATGGCAGATAGCATGGTCCTTCCTTAAGCGTACAAAGCACAAAGTACAAAGTGTGCTTTCTGGAATCACTGAAAACTGTTAAAAACAGGCTAAATATTTAAAATGTGTAGCTTCGGTGGTTCCTGAAAGCTTTGTACACCTTCAGTACTTCATCAAGCCCAAGAAAGGACAAGGCCACCTACTATTTAATAGACAGATAGTTTGTGTCTTAAGAGTTATTGTTAAGTTGGATATTCTTAACTGCCTGCACATGAAATCTTTTTCAGGTCTCAAAATGGTGGCAAAACCTGCTGCACAGTTTTCAGCAATGTTTGAAGGTGTTTCAGCTGCCACAAAAATTGCCTGAGGCCTCAGGCAGCACTGGGGTTGCAGACTGTTACAAACATACCATACATACCACCATACTTCAAAATATTTTCTACTTCCCAATGAAATGGAAGAGACAGCATGTGGAAGATAAATTATAACAGAGCAATTAACTACAAGCCAAGTCAGTCTCCTGGAACCTATGAAGTTTACAACAAAATTTAGGGATATTTATGGCATGCTTTGTTCAAAGCAGAATATTATTCAATTAAATTAACACTGTGCACCTAAGAAAAAGCTTCACTGAAATCCTTCCAAGTACAAAATACACAACACATATAGGCTACTACTAGAAACAGAACATTTGACAAGATGGACCTTTGGGTCTGCTTGAGAAATCTTTCTATATTCTTATGCAGAAGATTGTGCTGCCAATCACACTGAGTGGGGAAATCCTGGAGTGACAGGAAGATTTCCAACCATTTTTTTTTTAAAAAACAACCCCCCGCATCCTTATATTTGAATGAAATATCTTTTATTATTTAATGATTATATTTTAGGATGGCTATTTGAAGTCAGTTTCTTGCTTTGAAACATCAATTTTTAAAAAGCTTTGGGTTTTAAGTGAAGGAATGTAAATGAATGTCGGTCCCCACTGGTTGTTATGAATATATAACTTGTTATTTAAAGAAAATAACATGTAGCGTAAAGCCTGTGAGTAGCAGATTCTGAAACCGTATCCAGGAGCCTATTCTTTTTCATACCTTTATTTTTGCATCAATGTCAGACTTCTCTATTCTCCATTGTGAGTCCTGCTTCTTCAGTTTCTCCAGGTCATTTAGCAGGTCAGCATAGCGTGTACTTAAACCCTCATTTTCCTCCTCCAGATTTTTTATAACCAGTCTGCTTTGCTTCTCCTTCCTCTCTGCACACTCCTTGGTGTCCTGTACAACAGTACCACGAGGGCCGATAAACAAAAAAGAGAGAAAATGTTTTTTTTTAAAAAACTGAGAAGTAATCAGCAAATATAAACTATGCAGATTTTACCCTCACAGCAGCTTCTTGTATATTTGATGGCCAAGGTCACCTGTGTACTTTTTATTGGCCTCTTTCATGCAGGTGGAAGGGTCATATTTTTTAGCTGGATGACAGCTTTGATGAGTACACATTTGCAAAGAGCCCATTAATTGATCAAACTGCCTTTGATGGTATCCCCAGCTATTTTTGAGACCTACACAGACATATCCTCCCAGACCTCGGCTTTATCAATTAATAATGCCAGTCCCATCAGAATCTAATTACATCAAGGCACATCTTCACACTCCTCCTTTCTTTGCTCCATTTCCATCATTAACTATTTATTGGAAAGTTATAAAGTGTGGATTCTTCACTTTAAGGGATCTTTTCTCTAGTTTGGCATGTGTGAGGAAACTGAAAGGTACAGTCTGAGGCCTAAGGCTATATTTCCTCTGAGCTTGTCACTTTCCATGTCACAGACAGGCCAGCAACTTAAATAGCAACTTCAAAGTTATGGCTATCTTCCTACTATGTGTGAGTCAATATACCTTAAGTTCTTGCATTACATCTTGAGAGTTCTGTAAGGTGCAAAGCTCTTTTTTTAAGGCAACATTTTCTTCATCTACAGCAATTTTCCTCTGTACCAGGTTGTTTATCTCCTCTTGTTGCCCACTTGTTCTCTAAGAAAGACAATGTAACATTTCTTAAATAAAACAGGTAAAGAATGTAACATTCCAAAATAAAAGTTCAAGCTATTTATTCAATAAATCTACCATTCCCATTTGTTAGATCACCCAACTACAGACAACTCCAGGCAACAAACAATAAGAAAAACAATACAAAAAAATAACAAGCCAAGGAAAGAACAATGGATCACTTGGAAGGAAAAGCCTATAAACAAGTTGGCCATGCACTAACCCAAATGGATTCCACTAATCCTACTACAAGCCCTGGAGGAAGAACCAGGTCTTTAGAGTTTATATGAAGGAGAGCATGATAGGGATTATTTGACTGACTGAGAAGATTCGCTTCCAGAGTTCCCACAAAAGAAGGGACCCAGAGCATGCCAGGTATTTTGGAACAGACAAAATGACAAGCAGTCCTTCAAATAAACTTGAGTCATGAAAAACAGCTGTTTCATCTTACACCTGTACCTGCTTGCAGCTTTAGATTCAGCATGTAAATCTGTTTTGATGCTGAATAAATATCAATTTTAATATTATTTGATTACTGTATTCTCACTGGGCGTATTAAAAGTATAAGATAATTGAAAGTGCTGGCAATATTAGACATGTCAAATTTGCACAAATAAGAAACCCTGTAGTTTTACTATTAACTATTATTATGAGATGCTTCAGAGCCAGATACTATAAGATAACTAGCCAGACCCAAGTGATATTCAGACCCTTAATCTGTCCAAATCAGCAGAAGCCAATGGACAGCTTACATGAGCCTAGCTACTTGTGAATCCAAAATCTCATTTTAAAAAAGGATGAAATATGATGGTCATCAACAAATGGAGAATCTGAGAGGTTGAACTAAATACTACAGAAATATTTAAAATTCTACCAATCCTGTCAGCTTGGTCTAATGATTATGGTAACTGGCTAGAAATCAGGAAACTTAAGTTTTAGTCCTGTCTTAGACATGAAAGCCATCTAGGCCATTCACTCTGAGTCTATAATACTTGGGTTGAGTGACAAGCTCAAATTCCTGTTGCAACCAATGGATCAATACTTGGTTGAATTCCCTCTTTTCCTCCCTCCCTCCCTGCCTCCCTCCCTCAAAAAGTGATCTTGCTCTTGTGAGAAAATGCTAGGAAGAAAGTAAACTTAAGGTGCTATATCTCTTATCAATACAATTGGACTAAAATGTTGTAATTCAATACATTTTTCCATTAGCATGTTTTTACTTTCTCATGGGTCAGGACTTAGGTAGACTAAAAAGAGGCTTCAGCAGAATCCATGGAATGTCAACCTCAGGAGATACAAAGCCCAGAATCACTTCAGGTTGATCAAAAACAGGCACTGCCTAAATAGCTATAGCAGTCAAATAAGGATGACATAAAGCTTTCCAGCCCCTACACCTGGCGATAGAGAGCAGAGCAGAGCTGTTATTTGAGGTTCTTGCCAAACAAGGGAGCATATCTTTTGATTAGTGGCGGATGACTACAGTCTAATTTGAGAGGCAGCCCTGACCCATGTTCCTTTGCTGGGAAAAAAACCCAACAATAGTGACAATATATGTAACTCAAGTGTGGGATGAAGGTAAAGGTTCATTCTCCAAGCTTGTGGGTTGGTTTCCAAACATTTCATTAGTAAGCTGGGAAACATCTTCAGCGGAATATAGGGGGTCAGTGTTCTTCTTTTATAAGGGCTTTGTATGGTCAGTAGGTTTTGTGATGGTGAGGTCATGCCTAATGAGGTTCACATCAGGTCGGGGTCTTGTGGTGGGTCTTGTTATGGGTCAAGTGTGGATTACAAGTGAGAATCTTGTGATGGGGAGGTTACATCAAGTGAGGCTTATTGGGAGACAAACTGCTGGTTCCTAGAAGTCTACAAATAGCAATAGCCCTCAAACCCATAGCTGCATTCCCCCAGGAATTATCCAGAACCAAAGACAAGATACAGAACGATGACAGAAACAATGTAATTTATAAAAAAAAACCTAACCCTAATAATTGCAACTAAGTATATGTGGGACAAACATCACGTCAATTAAAAACCAGGATCCATGAACACTGTCTGGCAGTCACACGCTACAATTCCAAATCCCTAATCTCTACCCACACTGACACAAAACAACATCAATTTGATGGGAGCAATACAAGAATCATCAGCCATG
Source organism: Laticauda laticaudata (assembly GCA_004320025.1). Taxonomy (NCBI): domain Eukaryota; kingdom Metazoa; phylum Chordata; class Lepidosauria; order Squamata; family Elapidae; genus Laticauda; species Laticauda laticaudata. Next base: position 8,215 of record BHFT01026776.1, read on the forward strand.
GCACTAACCGCCACACTCATGAGTTCATCGAAGCCTGTTACTCCACAAGCAATTTCATAAACACATTGACCTACAATCAGCCTACGAACCCCTCAGAATCCAAATCAACTGCACAGCCAACCCATGCAAACCTTCCCCAACTAGCACTTCACCTCCCAATTATCCTCACCTGATGTAACCTCCCCATCACAAAACTCTCACTGGTGACCCAACCTGATCCATCACAAGATCCACAAGAACCATCACAAGAACCTGACCTGATATGACCCTCACCTGATGTGACTTCACCATCACAAGGCCTACTGACCACACACAGCTCTTGTAAACAAAAGAACACTGACACTAATATCCCCTAAATTCTACTAAAGATTTACCTACCTGGTAACGAAATGTTTAGAAACCAACCCACAAGCTCAGATAATAAACCTCTGCCCTCAAAGCCAGCATCTTGCATGATATTTGTTTGGATTCCACTAGTGAAATGATCTGACTCAGAACCGTGGACTGATTCTGGACTACTCTTCTTCACATTCCTGTTAAAAAGGTAACCATTTAGGTAAGCTCTTTTCCAGGCCATACAACAATCATCATAGCATAGGATTCATTTAGCTCTAAATATGAATATTAATTTATACATATTATTTCCATCAGAATAATTTAATGGAATTAACCTTATTTGGGTGGCTTAACAGATAACATGTTTAAATTCACTGGTTTGTAATAATAATATGCTATTTTTATTGGAGAAAATACATAAAAGCAGTAGTAATCTGCTTATACTAAATCAGATAAACTAAATCAGAATTTGTATAAACTTGTGCCTAGCAGGCACATGTTTAAAACACTGAATTTCTTACAACTGTACATGGTATTATTAATTATATCTAATAATTAGATCCTTTCATTTCAAGAAATAGTCCCAGTGTAGCATTTTATTGAGACTCCATGTTTCAGAAAATAATAAAATTATTCAATTTTATTTTCAAGATATGAAAACTGTATAAATGATTTAGATGAAAATTAAAAACAGAAGTATTAATCTTAAGTAAAGCTGAAAGCTTGAGTTAACACTACTTTCAGTTGTGCCCATTAACAAAAGCTTTCATATAGATTTGCACAGCAAGCCAAATATTTTCTAGTTTAGAAATAATGAGGCAGCTACTATTATTTTAACCCCTTTGGAGTATAATTGGCTGATAAGGTTTTGAAAGATTGCAAGGTCTAGGACAAAAAGATTAGCTTTATTCTCTTCAGATCAAAATTGGAAGCTAATTAAATAACATTGTTGTACAAGGGAAGGTCTACCATATTTTTATTCATCCTTAATTTTCCTCTCCTGAGAAAAACAAGTATTTTTTTTCTTTCCAGTTATTTGGATATTAACATTAAGGCCACCAAATACATAAAAGGAATGACATAATGATGTATCAATTAAAGTTGGACAACATAAAATTAAATAAATTATATCCATCTTATTTCATGAGATAAGGTATTTTTACTCATTATTTGCTGAACAAGCCATAATAACTTCATTCATACAGAACACCAAGCCACTAAAAGCAGTATTTTTGACCAAGTCAGAGCTTGGTATTAGGAAATAATTGTCTTTCCAACTGCAAAAATATACTAGCACCCTGGTATTCTGAGCAGAAGTGATGATAAAATGATAAGGTAAGAGATAGTACAAGATTCAGTCAACATACAATCACTCTTTTTTCAGTCATAATCTTGCAACTGTGCAAGTATTCTCAAGAACAGGACCCCAACCAGTCTTTAGGTTATCTTCCAAAAGCTATTTTATCTTTACCGATCTGGATTAGAATATTTTCATATTATCTTAGTTCAGCTACTTTACATGTACCTTACATTTTAAATTGCATTTATTATTACTGTATCTATTTTATAAACAGCTCATTAGGTTTTAAGCCACTCTGCAGAAGCTTTCATTTGGAAAAATAAGTGCATTAACATATATAAATAGGTCCTACAACACCGATTTTACCAGTAGTAATATCTTGTATCATGAAAACATTTGTTTCACCTTCCAAAGCACAAATACATCAGTTAAGTGTATCTGCATTTGCTCATTAATATCCTGCATTTCCATGTCTTAAAATGAAAATATGATAGGAAAATAGGAACTCTCTTCAAATGAAGGCAGTATAAAAATGTAATGAAAAAATATTTTGCACAGGTATAAGCTCCAGTATTAAACAGAATTGCTACAAAAATATCTGAACAGCAGTTTTCTGGATGGCATAACTAGTATTGTTCAAAATTCTCAGATTATATCTAAAGCTCACATTAATTTAATAGTTTATGGAAGATGGAAATTACAATGGAAATTAATCTTAGAATAAAATATAAATGTATCTTTGACCACAAAAAGATTGAAAGTTGTTTCTTTAGAATCTTTCCTTTTCTTTTCTTTTCTTTTCTTTTCTTTTCTTTTCTTGACACTGTTATATGGATAAAGCAATGTTGGAACCATTATGTTATATAAGTCAATGGCTAGCAAGCAGAAGGATGTGTTAACTGGCATATCATATGCGTTATTTTAGCTTCTATGCTATTTAAGAGCGTTATAAACACTTTGGATGAAGGACTTAGAAAATACAGTATAATATTAAAAAAAACTGCAAACAACAAAACATTGTATCCAGTTCTGTATACCAGACTTTAAGAAAGATATTGAGAAACTGAAGTGTGGTCAAAGGAGACAACAACAAAAAAATAAGTAGATTGGAAAGAAAAGCATATGAAAAAACGAAGTACTACAGAAAAGAGGACTGTAAAGAAGTACGACATCAATCTTCAAGTAACATGCAATAGATACTACAGAATTGTTAGAGTGGTTCCATAACATATAAGAAGACACAATCACTTAAATTTCAAGGAAGTCGATTGTGGTTGGACATGAAGGGAAATTTCCTAGTAGTAAGAGATAGAACCGAATGACAGGACGTAATAGATGAACTTCCAACTCTTACTATTATAGTGTTACTATTATACTGGTATGTTGGAAGAAAGATAAATGTGTATCTCCAAATGCTGCACAAAGATAATTTTCAGTAATTATTTATTTCCACCTAAACTGGTGCTCCTTTAAGGATATAATAAGAAAATTCCATTAGTTCCCTTCAAAAAAAAGCAATTCTAACATATATGGAGCTATTACTTCATTCTCAAACCATAAAATATAACTACTTAAAGTTAAATGTAAAAGATTAAATGGAACACACTTCATTAAATGCAATAGCAGTTTAATACACACACACACACACATATAATTATTAATAACTTACCATAAAATGCTATCTATTAAAACGTGTGATAAATCACTGATAATTTTATTATATTCACTTTATATTTTGCTATAGGATCACAAATGTCTTTTTAAAGAGTAAGATTACATCAGCCATGGTCCTTAACATTTATGCTAAAAATTACAAAAAATGTATTACAGGGATAACAAAAAGAACAAGTAAAAGAGCTTCAATTTTAACTATACATCCAACTTGACATCTATTCCAAATGGTGGAGATATTTTAACTAAAGTCAAACCTATCAAAAGTTAAGATCACAGAAAAGCACTGTACAGGTATATGATTATGTATATGAATATGAATAAGAATATGGATGTTCTCAGATGGAAGGCTCAGAGTTCTATCATCAAAAATTATTGTGCAGCTATACTTGATTTTTATTCCCCCATCCTTAAAAAGATTTTCTTTGCAAAGGAAAATAACAGAAGTGGTGAGAAAAGATGCATAGGTTACAACTGGAGGAAAATGTCATCTCACCTCTTCATAAACTTCTGTGAAAAAAAGGCAGAGTGACTGCACAGTAAAAAATCTTTCCTGGAAGCATTTGATAAAAGTCTCTCCATTAACAATTGCCACAGAGAGCAACAATTGCTATAACGAGCACTTTTCAGCTTTTCAAGCTGCGTCACTCTGGAATCCAACACATTATTAAACTAGGGTTCCCAGATGCTGAACCAGTGGCACACAGTGTATAGGCCTTCATGCAGTCCCTCAAGATATTTCTGCTACGAATATCTGACAAAATATCCAACAAAAGGTCTCTTCAGAGAACTATCATCTAAATCATGCTACTCTAGAGATTTTGCCACTATTTTTTTCTGCATTTTCCAAAATATTTAATATAAACAATCTGAATTAGAACAGCTTCAAACTATACAATAAGTAAGCTAATTGACATGTATAAATCCTGAAGCTATACTGCACTGTTAATAATGAAGTTGGTGATAAAAGTATTTTGTATTTAAATTCCAGCGTTTCAATCAGAGCTCAATTTAATTTATGCAGACATTTTTCACATTTATCCTCAATCAGAAAGATTGAGGGTATGATAAGAGGGAGGATGAACATTTTATTCCCTTTGGTATACTCAACATATAAGCGGCATGACTTCGGTTGCCTACTCATTTTGATGCTCTTGTCCCCACCATATAGATGTTTTTGTCTGTTAGGTATTTTGGGATGGCCAAAAGGAATCCACTGGATTCTGTGATCAAGCAGATGTTTGAACACAGACTGTCATTATGATTAACTTTCTAATAAAAATGACAATGAAAATGTAACATTCTAAAAATGAAAGTTAGTGTTGAAAAATCAGGCTTTTTAAAATATATAGTTTTAAAAGGTCAGAAATATGGGAAGCATCTGGCAGAACATCATAGATTCAAAACTGATTTGGGGATTTTTTGTTTGTTTTGTCTTCTATAAAATATCTTTTGCTTAATAAGCAAACTTGCAGCTGTATACCCCTAAAGCAATCATGTTACAAATATGTCCAGAGATCCATAAAAATTGGGAACCCATCCCATTTATTCATAACTAGGCAATTTTCTGAAAAAGAAAATAAAAGACTAATTTTAATTTTATTCCTCCAAATGTCATGATGAAAGCGATAAGCAAGGAATGTTGTAGAATATACAAAATTATTCTATATGTATTACACATTTGATCCTGCTTAGTTTAGTACTATGTTCTTTTTCTATAGTTTCAATATGAATCTTCCTTCTACTAATTGCAATTATATAGCATCTGAATAGATCAAACTAATGTAAAATATGAAAACATTCCAAAATACTTATTTTGATAATATTTATCTTTTGGACCTGATTTACTAGCTATGTGATCTTTTCACACTGTCTTTTCTAAAGATTAAAGTTCAGCAGATATATTAATTTTTTTAAAAAATCAGAAAAATGTCTATTCCAGTGAAACAAGATTTTTGAAACCCAAGCTGAACTATAGGTAGTCCTCTTCCGCCTTTAGTAACTGCCTTTGCAAATACAACAGCAATAAATGTTAGTAAACAAATCATTTTCCAACCAATGTGCATTCTTATACACAAATTTAGGAACTTGTAACAATGCACCCCAAAGTGAGAGTAATGCTGGTAGTGCTTCACAAGATAGCTTTATCTAAATGACATGGGAATAACGAGAAATCTTTGCAGTGTCTTTCTCTTTCTGTTACATGGTAACATTCAGCCACCATTTCACCAGAACCAACTCTGTTTGCTCAGTAAAACTACCTTTAATTGCATCGCGGTGCTCTTGCCTGTGAGATCAATTCAAAATACCAGAAGCTAATATTATTAGAATACACAAGATGAGTTTATTCCAGTAATTATGTACTTTCCCTGTAATTTCTGCAAATTTCTGCCCAATGTAGTATTGGGCCTGACATCTCAAGTCCTTGATGAAGGGCCTTTCAACCTCACGGGACTAAATCAACTCTCGGATAGCTTCTTGAACACAAC
>BHFT01026779.1:0-11376 GCA_004320025.1 Laticauda laticaudata
TCCTGTAGCTCGTTGCTTTCTAAAAACATCAGAAAGCGATCAATGTACGACTCCCAATCTTCCTCAGCTGGGTTGAATGGTGCGGGTGGTGCATTGTTACCGTCCATCTTTGTCGCTCGGTTCTGGCTGCCGCGTGCTTTGGTCTCGCTCTTCTAGGACGTTCCCATCCTTGTCGCCAGTGTTCCGTCTGGAAATAAGGTGCGCAAGACCGGGTTTCAACAAAACTACTCTTTATTCAAACAGTAAAGTGACTTGTAATGGAACGTTTGCCCAACGCGCGGCAGCCCTTCTTATAGCAGCTTGCTCACGGCTTGTGGCAAATGACAGTTATTTAAGTGTTTCCGCCGTCAGGCGGGCCAATCGTAATGGCGCTTAAGTAACCAATCCAAGAACGGCCTTTTTGGCCAATCAGTTTAAGGTATTTGGAGTCTACCAAGTTCTGTACACAACAATTTCCAGCTTCCAGAAAGCCCGGGGAGCTCTGGAGCCCGGGAATGCTGTTTTCGCCTTCTCGGAGTCTCGAATAAAGCTTCCAGAACCTGGGGAGGGAAAAAATGCTCCCCTCACTGTGGTGCAAGACTAGGTCACATCCACCATGGCCATAACCACCCAGCAACTAGGCCAAGAACCCATTGCTAAAGTTTTTGAAGCCCACCTTTGCATAAGACTAATCAATTAATAAAATGTTGCTTCTATTTATTGGAAGCAGTAAGTAATAGTAACAATGAATGAAGGCAAATAGTAACAATAGTAGTAATAAAAGCCATGATTACTATTATTGTTCATTTGAACATTCACAACATTCAAAGAGGAAGTGCCAGAAGCTTGGAAAAACTTATGAATATCTGATGATATCTCAGGTCTGGTAAGGCCAGGAGAAACGATGCAATTTTCTTTTCACAGAGCCACGTACAATCTCTCCTAATAGAAGTTTTGTTATATCCATTTAGCTCCTTTCAGAAGTCATTTGTTAGCCAAGCTTCCATCTTTTGCTCTAATACCATTTTTTGTTGTTTGTTTTAGTCCAAATAGCCCAGAATAGACTCAAGGCCATTCATCAGTCTGCTCTGGTTCTCTAAACATTTTTTTAATCAGTTTCATGAGGTCTGTGATTAGTTTGGGTCCATTGTTTGACCTGAGAAGAGGGAGGAGACCAAGATGGGTTAGATCCAGGTGGCAGATATTAATCCTCATGTCTGTTTAATTGAAAAAAAAAAGGGAAATTAGACCAGCTGGAGAAGGGAAGTATGGTGTAGGGTAAATGGAACCTGTTGATGTTGAAGAGGAACCAATGTTAAGCCCATGTCACACTGCACCAACGGATGCGGAAAACGAGGAATGTATAAACGAGAGTAACACTTGCCATACCGTTGGTTTAAACGCGAATGCTTCTGTTCTGTACTCACTGGCGGTCGCGTTTTCTTCGCTGTCTCTATCTGTACCAGCATCCGTACTGATGAGGTTCCATCCGCTTAAACAAAGTTTTGAGGCTGCTCTAAAACTTTTTGAGCGGAAAATGATGCCAACGCGTCCGTTTGCATCCACTACGCATATGGGGAACATCTCGTTCCGCATCGCGTAGTGCATCCGCCCTTGCGTTCCGCCCCCCATCCATTCCTGTTCCGTGTTATCCGCTCAATTATGCAAATTTTGTTCGCCCTTCTGACGAGCGGATAACAACGGATGGAACATTTTGCTCGTCGTTGTGGTCCTTCTTGCAGATCCGTTGTGGGCCAGAGTTGTGACAGGGCCTTTAGAAAGGCCCAGGAATACGATCGTTTATCTATTGTCTTTTAGGCAGCACTTTTTATTTTTTTTACTTTGGAGGGCAGAGTCTCTCTAAATTTTAGTGAGTACTTTTTTAAGTCTGGTCTTTGAGTTGAAAGTTTCATTCTTGGCTGAGATCTTAGGACGTTCGGTCGGAAATATGGGTACGACTCCTTGTAATGCCATTTAGAGGCTGCGCATTAGACCTCTGGAATATTCCTGTGCTACACTCACTTCCAAATTGGAGGTTCTGTTACAACTTTAAAAGCATGCTTTATGGATAACTATAGTCCTGTGTTCAAGCTGTCTCTGGGTCACTGGGAGTTCTTGATAAGCTGCGCTAGTCGAGATTTAGCTAAAAAATTTTCCTTTTCCAGGGAGTGTAGTAATGTTGATACTGCACGGGTATGCGCTCTGTTGGCAATGCGTGGTCTCCAGGGTTAGCCTTTATAAGTCACCACAGATTCCCTAATTGGACCCGTCTGGAGTTCAATAGGTGGTGACTATAAGGCGTTTTTCCCATTTGGCATGGTCCACAGGTTCTAATACCCCTTGGGCTATTAATTTTGTCTAGCTGTTCCTCTATCTTTGCGCTTAGTGCAAAAGGAGACTCGCCTGGCACTTTGAGTCCTCGCACAGGTGTTATTTGGGATTTAACTAAAAGAGACTATAGGATTTCCCCGATACTTGGCCCAATAGTCTCATCGAAACAACGTCATGGAATTCCTGGAAATGGAGCGTCTTCTCATTCCCAGCCGTTGTACAGTTACTCGGTCTATTCCGGTCATCCCAATGCCCAAATGGTGCGAACCATTACGATACCAGGGAGGCTGTGTCTGTCTCGGTCGACATGGTCAGCAGTAACAGCATTTACATACGGTTTTGTATGTGAGCTCTGCAAATGTCCCATGCCGCACTAACAGGGACTTTGGTTTTCCCATGGTAGTCTTTTTGAGGGCTTAGTTGCTGTTTTTGAAGTCTTCCTTGGATTGTTGATAACCTGGACCTAGCTGTGTTTATGCGTGTTCCCAAGATCACCTATGAAAGGAAAGATCACCGAGTCCACTTCCCAGTTTCTGCAAGGTTTCCTTCAATATTCTACTGTTACTGGCTTAAACTTTCTCCGCTTTCCGTCTGAGCGTATTCTATAGTGACAGCTTTTGGTGTGTATTGGCTTCGCTCTCTTGATTGCCACTTTCTCTCCAGTACGCTTTGGCTCAGTTTGTGTTGGGGAAAGTTTCTTTGCGTCTCGATGGGCTTGTAGCTTTCTTTAATTCTGGCAGACTTTAGCTCAATATGCCCTCGTTTTCTTGCGAATTGTCTGCAGATGGCATCGAGGAATCTGCATTCGGCTCGGGGGATGGTTTCGCCTCCGCAGCCACCTCATTCCCGTCAATTCCTTTCTTTCGTCGCTCTTTTCTGTTGCGTGAAATAATACCAGTGGACCGTGTCTCGTCTTCTTCGCTCCGACTCGGTGTTCAGCCCATACTCCTCGTAGTGGGTGCGTGGTGGTAGGGCTGTTTTCTTGTCTTTGGTTGGTTTGTTTCGTTCTCTGTGTGTGTTCATTCTTCATTGTGACGGCCGATTTTTTTTCGCGGCTTCAGCGGCATGCATGGGCTTCCGCGATGGCTTCGGTTACTGTGATAGTTTGGGCTTGTTGAGTAATTTATTCTGTGTGGTTCGGAGTCTCTCAACCCAAACTACACGAGTCCCCTCATGTTCGTCAATGATCAGGTAAATCGCAGCTCACCACCTTATTTGTTCTAAGCGCAGCAACGAAATTGCGCGATGGATCTCTGCTTCTCATCTGATCTCTTGCGGTTAAATTCGTGTCGCTTTATTAAACTTCGACACCATTCCGGGGCGTAGTGGGCTTTCCAGGATTCGTTTTGTTAGTTCTGGCCACATGAGTTTGTATCTGACATCTCGGGGCTTTGCAGAGCCTTTGCCGCATCTTGAAAACCGTAGGTTCCGCAAGTGTGTTTAAAACAGCAGCCTCTCTTAACGCTGCTACCGAGAATACCTTCCCATCTCAATTACTTTCCAAAATTACATTCTGGAAACGGTCTGCATAGGAATCCCAATCTTCTTTCGTTGCGATTGAAGGCGTGCGGGGCGGTGCGTGTTTCCAGCATTTTCCGTCGCCGTCGTTTATTTCTTCTCACTGCGTGCAGGTTTCGCATTTCAGCCGATCCCATCCTCGTGCGCCAGTGTTTTTAGTTTCGAAAAACACGAGGTAGACCAGGTTCCCAAAACAACAAAGGCTTTATTTCTCTAATAAGTCCAGTGACGGAACAACCGTTTGGCTGAACCGCGGCAGCCTTGTTTATTCAGCAAGCCGCGGCTTGCAGCCAGATGGCAAGCTTTTTGATTTGCCTCCTTTTTCAGTTTGATTTGGGATTGGTTCCTAGTGACCATCCATTCTTACATTATTTAACCAATCAGGTTTGCATATTTTGGAGTAACCCAATTTACATATAGAACAGGCAGAAAGATGCTGACCAAGTTCTGGATCTATTCCAGAAATGGGGGAATGGGGATGCAGAGATATGCAGATTTGCATTCCCTGCTCCATATCTTTTCCAGGAGTGGATTCAGAGGGATTCCCTGGCCCCCGTTTTGCAGCCTTGTAAAGAGGTTTCCCTTCTTGCGGAACTGAAAGGCAGAGGCTTTACGCAAGAGTGCCCTCTCGTGGGGACGCGGAGGTACTACGGCATCTGTTGGACAAGTCCCCGTGCCGCCCCTCCGCTCCCCCGTTGTTGTTGTTGTTGTTTTTTTCCATGCAAAGGTTTCCCCCGCGAAGAAAACCTTTTGCAAGGCTGCTGACTTAACGGAGGTTCGACTTTCGGGAGCTCCTTCCAAAGTGGGCAGAAACGGCATCCCAAAGAAACGTAGCGGATGGGCTCGCGGTCTCTTCGCTTCTCCCGGGAAAGGAATTCCGGGAGGAAATTCTCTTCCAAGGAAGGCAGCTGCGGGAAGGGCAAAAGCAAGTGCGATCATCTCCTCCTTTGCTGCTGTGTCTCTCGGAAGCTGAACAAAAGTTGCTTTCGACAGGGAAAATCCAGTTTCTTGCTGGCTTCTGCCAGACCCTGGGAGTTCCTGCAGGCGGGCACTGGGGAAACCAGGGAGGAGAGCCCAGGGATGCCGTCCGGGTGACTCTGAATCTCTTTCTGTCTCTCTGTCTCTGTCTCTGTCTCTCTCCCTCTCCCTCCTGCCCCCCTCTCTCTTTCTCTCTCCCTCCGTCTCTTTCTCTTCCTCCCTTCCCCTCCCCTTCCTCCCTCTCTCTTTCCTTTCCTCCCTCTGTCTCCCTCTCTTTTTTTCTTTCCTTCCCTCCATCTCTTTCTCTCCTTCGCCCCACTCTCTCCCTCCTCTTTTTCTCTCCCTCCCTCCCTCCCCATCTCTCTCTCTCCCTCCCTCCCTCTCTCCTATCTCACAAGATTGGTGTTTTTGGGGAAATGGGCAGAATATGCATCTAAATCAATCAATGCTCTCATTTAGACTGCTAAACAAGATCAGACATACTCTTCAATATGTCCGGATCTTGCAGATAAGTACCTTGAAGAGACTTCCATTTGCTATGTAACACCCTGAGCCCATAGCAACGCAGAGCATGTTCCTGTATATCAAGAAAAATCTGGTGAGATGTCGTACATGTGTCCACCTTCAAAAGTTGTGTCTCCTGGTGTTGTAATGTTTGTGCACTTTGGTTTGGCTTAACAATCACTTTATTGCATTGGTGAGTTTACACTTGGTCACCATGGTACAAAAAAAGTTGTTGGGACTCTAGTCTAGAAAGAGTGCAGAGAAGAGCAAGAAAATTGATCAGGGGACTGGAGGATAAAACATAAGAACCTTTGCAGGAATTGGGTATGTCTAGTGAGCCTAACAAAGCAAAGAACTAGAGGTGACATAATAGCAGTCTTCTAGTATTTGAGGGGCTGCAACAAAGAGGAAAGGGGGGTCAAATTATTATCCAAAGTACCTGAAGGCAGGACAAGAAACAAGGGATAGAAACTAATAAAGGAGAGAAGCAACCTGGAATTAAGGAGAAACTTCCTTACAGTGAGGACAATTAACCAGTGGAACAAAACTTGCCCCCAGAAGTTGTGGGTGCTCCATCACTGGAGGTTTCTAAGAAGAGACTGGACAGCCACTTGCCTGAAATAGTATAGGTTCTCCTGCTTGTGCAGGGGGCTGGACTAGAAGACCTCCAAGGTCCCTTCAACATTTCTTTAAAAAAAAAACTTTATTGAATATACAACTAAAATAAACAAACACACATACAACATAGAACAAAAAAGTGGAAAAACCACAGAAATAAACAAAAGCAAGCAATTCTGGTATCGACAGTTTGTGGTTCCTTATTTGTTATAATTATTGGTGTCATATTTACAAGTAAGTCTTAATGCGAGTATGTAATTACTACCTCCTTTACAGTTTAATAATATTTACTAATATATTTTCTATCTTTGTTCTATCCAAACATACCAACATTTCCAGCTTTTGTAATATTCTAATGATTCTTTATCCTTAAGTGCTAGGGTCAATTTATCCATCTCTGCACAGGTTGCTATTTTCTGAATAATCATTTCCTCTGTTGGAATGGCAGCTTGTTTCCAACACTGTGCAAAGGCTAATCTAGCTGCAGTAAGTATGTGCATTATATATTTGGCTTTTGGGGGAAATTGTCTATTAAATATCCCCTTCAACATTTCTATTCTATACTATTCTATTCTATTCTGTTCTATTCTGTTCTATTCTATTCTATTCTATTCTTTCATTCCTTCTATTACTGTATATTCCATTCTATTTTCTATTCTTTCTTTCTTTCATTCTTTCTATTCTATTCTATTCTATCCCTATCCCTATTCCATTCCACTCTTTCCCCATTTCCCTTTCCCCATCCCCATCCCCCAATTGTCCCCACCCGATACTTGTTCAGATTGTTTTATCTGTTCTTGATTCAAACAGTAAACACAATTGTAACCGCCTCTTAGAAAACACTCACACACAAAGAGATCAGATTTCAAGGTTATGTTTTTTTCATGGCCAATTTGTACCTGAAAGCTTAACTAAAACAAACCCCCATTCCTGCCCATTCTCCTTTTTTCTAACAATATTGAAGCTCCCTGGCCTTTTCTCTAAACTAAAGCATTCTTCCTGGGCACAAGAGATTCCAATAGCATCACTTGGAAGGTCATATGAGCAAGAAAGCAATTGCAGCACCACACTCTGAGCCATTTGTCCCTTTTGTCCCTCCCTCATTCGTTCACTGCTAACAAGTTTGGTATTTAGATTGATGGCCTGTGACCTTTTCCTTCAGATCACCCACAGTGGTGCAAAACAGCATGTAACTTCTCCAGAACTCTGCACCAAGCAAGAGTTGATATAATGCAAGTTAAACGGAAGAGAGCCCCCCCCCCCAAAAAAAGCAGCCAAAAAGCCGATGCAATCCTAAATTGCATTAACAGAGGGATACAATCAAGCTCACATAAGGTACTAACACCACTCTATAAAGCCTTAATAAGACCACACCTGGAATCCTGCATCCAGTTTTGGTCACCACACTATAAAAAAGAGGTTGAGACTCCAGAAAGAGTGCAGAGAAGAGCAACCAGGATGATGAGGGACTGGAAGCTAAAACATAACGATGAATGGTTGCAGGAACTGGGCCTGACTAATCTAAGGAAGAGAAGGACCAGGGGAGACAGGAGAACAGTCTTCTAACATTTGAGGAGCTGCCGCAAACAGGAAGGGGTCAAGCTTATTTTCCAAGGCACCCAAAGGCCAGACAAGGAATAATGGATGAAAACTGAACAAGGAAGAGATTCAACCTGGAAATGAGACAGTCAGAGCAATCAACCCATGGAACAGAAGTTGCCTTCAGAGTTATGGGAGCTTCATCCCTGGAGGCTTTCAAGGAGAGGCTGGGCTGCCATTTTTCATAAATGATGTGGGGTCTCCTGCTTGAGGGGGAAGGGGGTTGGACTAGATCAGGGGTCGCCAATTTTTTGGACCTCAGGGACCACCAAACTCATAATTTTAGATCCCAGGGACCACTAACTGGTTCTGTGGGCGTGACCTAATTTGTGGGTTTAGCTTGGTGGTCGTGTGACTGGCTGGGCATGGCTTGTATGTAAATATAAATATTTATAAAAATATTGAATTTTTTTATAAAAAAGGGCAATTTTTATTACCAAAATCAGGCAAAGCAGGCAGGCAGATTGAGCTGCTCACAGAATCACAGATTCATTCAGAGATCTATCTATCTGCCATTGGCTAGCTCAGTCTGTCACATAAAATTTGCTTGCAAGCAAACTCACAAAATTAACTCACAACACACCATGCATGTAAATATTGAATTTTTTATAAAAAAGACCAACTTTTACCCAAATCAGGCAAAGCAGGCAGACTGAGTTGCTCAAAGAATCATTCAGTGATCTCTCTATCTGCCATCAGTCAGTCTCTCAAATTTGCTTGCTGTGAGTCTGCACTGAATTTGCTTGCAACAAACCTTCAGTCCTAAGGGAGGTTCAGCTGTGCTGAGCTGAAGATTTAAAAACGAGCTGTATATGCCCCTGGTGGAGACTGAAACTGAGGAAGAGGAGGAACAGCCACAGGGAGTGGGAGTGTGACTCCAGAAGTGGTAGAGGAGGCTGGGGAAGGTCAGAGGCTGGCTGAGCAATCAGAGGAGGATCCAGGCCCATCCCCTATCCATCCTAGGGCAGATGCAGAGAGGAGAGGATCAAGGAAAAGGGAGGTCTACTCAGGAGGAGATTACAATGATCCTTTTTGTGGCTTGCAGCTGGGAGCTATGTATATAACTTTGTAACTGCGCCAGTCAGAATTGCTGGAGTCAATTTAGTGTTTACTTTGAAAGAGGTTTATTTTTGCTGGTGTTCTTCCCATGGGCTCTCCTCGGTTATTTTCCTGGAGTTTATGATCTTGGCTTGCTTCAGAACTCTCATCAATGCAGTTTGTTTTGGTTTTCTTTTTGGCTCATTATTTATTTTTGTGACTTTAAACTGTGCCTAATAAAACAGTGAAGTTAAGTTGAAGGCCTTATTGAACTTTAATGTATGTTTTGGGTTATTTTGAGAGACTATGGGTTGTCACGCAAGCTAGAAAGCAAGAAATCCAACCATTTCCTGCTTCCTAGCTAATTTAAATCTCCCAGAACAGCAGAACAGATGATGGTCGGAAAAAGGAAAAATAGCAATTTAGCATGCAAGTTTACCGGGCAAAGAGTGAGTAGGCGGGGAGGATTCCCGTGGGCTATGTGGGTGGCGCAGCCTTGTGTTTCTGTGCAGCCTGGATTAAATGCTTTGTGGGGGTGTACTGGGGGTGAGATTTCTCTGTGGACTACCAAAATTTTCTCACAGCCCACCAATGAGCCATGGCCCCCCGGTTGGCGACCACTGGACTAGATGACCTACAAGGTCCTATCCAACTCTCTTAATCTTATATCGTTGGCTTGGCACCTCGCTGCCATCTTGCCAGCAAATGTTAGGAAAGAGAGCAAAGAGGCAATAAACATGTATGGGGTGGAGATGGGGAAAAGGGAGGGGGCATGAGAGCTGGATGGAGTCCAGAGCGGTTCTCGAAACACATGTGGTTCTCCATTGGCCTAGATGAACTGCTTTGTTGGTTGAAGGGCAGGGTGAAGAGAAATTAGTGTTAGAGTTAGGAATTAACTCTGACAGTGAGAACAATTAACCAGTGCCTTCAGAAGTTGTGGGTGCTTCAACATTGGATGTTTTTAAGAAAAAACAGGACAGACACTTGTCTGTCACCTAGGCTTCCCCAAAAAGCACTAAGCAGACTCTTTGTCCTGGCAAAAGCCCTTTTATTAAATGAAGGTTAATTTCTTGCATTCACATTCAGCCAAAGGCCTGGCAAACAGTCTTTCAAGGGTCTAATTAAGAGCACAGACCTTATCTAGCTTGGAGAGCTGCCAAGTAAATATTTTCAAACGTAGTGCTTACAAGGAAGGGCTTAGCACAGAGTCTCTGAGATGCACAGACAGATCTTCACACTGCTGCAACGAACAAATTGTTTCTTGCAAAAGCCCCCTCCCCTTTTGGTCCTCTTTTAATCCCTCTTTTGCTCCTCTTTTAATCCCATTCACCGTCCACCTGTGGCTTTACTCCCATGTTGACCCTGAGTTCGTAATTGTTCTTTTCTTTTTGGCAGCTCTGCGCATGTACATGCACAGGCTGGGAACCAGCTCCAGAAGTTCCTCCGCCTCACTGCTGTCTGAGCGCAAAGGCAGCTGATGACTGCCAGCCTGCCCTGGCCCTGTCTCGGCCTTTGATGCAGATCCCTCCTCCGAGCCTTCCTCAGCCTCCAGGATTGGCCCAGGTTCCTCTGCTGCCATCTCCTCCTCCGCCCACAACAACTTGTCTGAAATGATATAGCTCTCCTGCTAGAGCTCCAAAGTCCCTTCCAGTTCTATTCTGATTAACTGTTTTTCAAAGGCTGGGCTTTCTGAGCTATGCCAGGAATCTTGCTTTTTTGTGATGGGGGTGGTGGGGGAGGCCTCTGTGTTTTGAATGATCCCAGTTAGATTCCTCCAGAGATGAAATGGGAGTGGAGGAAGGGCTGCAGATTGTTGGGGAGAGGAAACATATGGAAAAAGGCTGGATATGAGCTCGTTATGTATTCTTGCATTCATTAAGTTGTGCAAGAATATCACATTTTACTTGCGAGCATTTCTTGGAAATGCTGTTTCCCTTTGAAAGGAACCTCAAAAGCAAATTCGCTTTTATCAAACGGAATGAGAAATGTGAGGAAATACAGCAGTGCTGGTTCCACCTTGAGCTGGTCTAACCTAGCCCTTCATTGTCCTTTTGGCAAAGTAAAGGGGGAAAATAAGGTGTCCGCATTCATCACGGCAGTTAAAAGCCATCCTTGGGTTAAAAGGGAGAGCAGAATGTTGTACGTAGGATAGCAGATGCATTTCTGGGCTGGGTAGTCCCAAAATTATTAAGGTTTGCTTTGTGGAGAGGGCTGGCTGAGTTTTAAAAGAAGGAAAAAGGGGTGCCTAAAGAACCCCCCATCCCTCAATGCTCCAGAGTGATGAGGCCCCTGGTGTTCCAGATGCCTCCAGGTTGTTTCCAGATTCAAGATGTGAAGCCAACAAATATCTTACTTTTTCCTTTTGATAAGAGGAACAATGAATGGAAACCGATCCAGGAGAGATACAACCTGGAAATAAGGAGAGATTTTCTGACAGTGAGAGAACAATCAACCCGTGGAACAGAAGTTGCCTTCAGAAGTTGTGGGAGCTTCATCACTGGAAGCTTTCAAGAGGAGACTGGACTGTCATTGGTCAGAAATGGTGTAGGGTCTGCTGCTTGGGTGGGGGTTGGACTAGATGACCTACAAGGTCCTTTCCAACTCTGCTAATCTGAATCTCCAGAAACCAACAAGATCATTGATTTCATTTTTGAAATATGATTTAAAATCTGATTTATAGTCTATTTCTGTGCATTTTTCTCTCTATATAATCCCTTTTGTACCAGTATTTTTTAATTATCCCACGTCATTGTAGTTGTGCTTTTAAAGTTGTAGCAACATTTCGGCAGAATCTCATCTGCCATCATCAGG
>BHFT01026780.1:0-30250 GCA_004320025.1 Laticauda laticaudata
CAAGCCCCTTCTCATCACGTAGGTGAGCCAGACCCCAGGACCTAGCCCGAGGCCAGTACCAGGTGGGATGAAAGGAAAATCACACAGCAGCTCTGCACCACTCCTCCAGGCCCAGTTGAACCTTCCTCTTGACCCAGTCCAGACTGCTCCTCCACACCCATCAGCAATTGTACACAGCATCTTCCACAGCCCCTTCAACAGCCCACCATGCCGACCCAAGACTACGAGTACCAGACGGCTTTCCTACTAGCACGACGGCAGCCCATTCCCAGTCCAGGCTCAGGTTTACAGTCGTCACGCCACGAAGACATCCGCACACTTCACTCCAGCTGCAGACCAGATAAGTCCCCACTACAACTCCTCCTTCCTCCACCCCAGCAGGCCAAGTCCCCTCAACAGAAAATCATATCTCTCTTCAGTACTGTGCCTGAATCCTAGGTCCTTTTGAGGATATGGGCCTCTCAACCTCACAGGACTGAGTCAGCTTCTCTGAGATCTTTCCCAGAACACACCCATCCCTGTTGTTACTCTCGGGCCAGGCCACTTCCAATGGCAACCTAGACCAGCACTCCATGCCACAGCCACCGTCCAACAGTTCCTGTGCCGGTCAAACAGCTGAGACCAATTGGAACATGCCTAGATTTGGACTAGAATAGTGTAGAGACTGAGTTGTTTATCTGTTTCACCTTATCTTTTGCTTATCTTTTGCTTTTTATATCAAAGTCATACAGTTTAACTTAAGACGAGTTAATTATATAAATGGTTATCTTTGCTTCACACACTTGATTTCATTTTTTTTACTAAAACAGTGTTGGTGAAAATCTTTTGATAAATGGAAACCTAGCGTGTCCTATATTCCTCTCATGCAACTTTGCATAGTTTGTGGGATGAGGTAAGTGATAGTTGTTTCCCCTGGGAATGTGTAAGGATAGTTGTGGGGAGAGTCAGGCTAAGTAAGATACTTTGGAATGGATAAACCTCCAGTGCAAGCATAGTGGGACTGTATGGTCCACCCTCCAGCTGCCACACATATATGACTCTTTTTATCAAAAACAATTATATCATGATCAACACACATTTAAAAAAAACAAAGCTCTTCATTAATGACCCCTATTCATTGTAGGACCACTCATTACACATACATGCACAATTCATCAGAGTTTATGAGACAGGCTGAAGGAAGGCATTCATTAAGCATCCTTTAGCCTGTCTCCACTCCACTGCTCCAGCGGGGAGTTGCACCACAGTGTGTTTCAGGAGTGTCGCGGCCTTTCTTCCCTTTCATTGTGAAGCTCTGTTTGGGCCTCTGTACATCACAGTGTCTATCAGGTTATGTTCCTTGCCCTCCATTCACCAGGCATACCATAGTCCTCCATTGCCCTTGTTGGAGGACCACAAGCCTGTCTGCAACCCTGCTGGATAGTGGTGTGCACATGAGATTGTGCAGGCATGCGAAAGCTTCTTACTTCCATCGATGCTCCTCACAGGTTCCCTGTGGTGAGCTTGCATGTTGGTGTCGAGAAGTACCTGAAGCCTGTTGGCCAGATTCCAAAAGGTCGTTCTCCACCACCTGACCTTGCCATGTGGACAGCCCTGTACTCTGAACGTCCTCTCTTTCACAGGTGAGGCATCTGGAACTGTTAGAGGCTTCCCACATGAGTAGTTTAGGTAAAAGGAGGAGAAGGCGCAATCTACCCCACAAGAAGTAGGGCTCCATCTTGTGTGTCATTGGGTGAGGGGGTCTGGATCTGGGAAACCCATGATGACCGGTGCGTTACCAGCCCATACCTTGAGGTCACTGGCATTGTATACCAGTGGCTATCTGAAACTGACGCCGTTGCCCTGAAGCATCGATGTGCATGATTGTACGTATCAGCATCAAATGGCAAAGGGATGAATGCTGAGAACGCCCTTTAGTTGAAAATAATTGGACCACGAGTTTGGCATGGAGCTTATGCAGGCCACATTAGCTCTTTCCATCTATGGCCTCCCTAACGGTGTGGGGAAAGTTCCACCCTCTGATACGACTGTTCCTGGCAACTTTCCTCCAGCCTTCTTCGTGTGGTGGCACTGGCAGGTAGCTCCTCCAGTAATCTTCGATGATTGGCCTGCAACCTATTATTCTTCTGTACCATTTTGCTGATGCTGTTGATGTGGCACCTCCACACATACTGCACGGTTTCTGTATGTGGTTCCTTAGAGGCCAGGTTGCGCAGAGTCAATGCCTATCTCAGTCCGCAGGTTCCAGGCTGGGATGGAAAGTTAGTTGCCTTGGCATGTTCAACTCCTGGGTGTCAGACGCTCCACAATTTTGTCAAACTCACTGCTGGTGGACATCCTCATGAAGTGCTGGAATGCACGGGTAAGTGTCCTGCATTCTCAGCTCCACCCATCAGTTGTCAGAGTCAAACTCCACTCTTCTCCGATCCATTGTTGACCCACACACTCTTGGACGTCTCCTTCTTACCTTGCGTAAGAAAAGTGAAACAGTCTGAATAGGGCTTGGTTCTGGTTTTGAATGATGGCAGCTACCATAAGGAATGTGTGATGATCCATGGTGGAGGATCAGTGGATGATGTGGAAGAGCAAGAGCAAGGCTGAAGAGGTCTGCGCACCATGGCTGCTGGACTGATAGTGAGATCCAGGTGATTTCCTCCCCCTTTTTTAGGAAATGTCGGTTTTCCGCTAGGTGTCCTTCCACATACTCTAGGCATACTCCAGACATCCTAAATATCCGAGATACATCCCATTGATGCAAACGTTTTGTCTTGTTTTAATGCTTATATACGAGATGCATCTGCTTACATCCTTTCTATTTCCATGCTACTAACGCTGTGTCGACGTTCTGTGTACCTTTTCGCTTCCTCCCTCTTTCCATTTTCAGCTGGAACGGATCTGAGTTGCGAGGATGCCCAGAGGATGCGATGAGGATTACAGCGGACGTGTAATGGATGACAAACGGACGTAGCACCTTTGTTGCCCGTATAGTGTCCCCGCGGATGTACCATCGTATGCGACGGAAAGTTCATTCGCTTAAAAAGTTTTGTGGAGCTCAAAACCTTTTGAGCGATGAAATAGCAGTAGACAGATGTTTGACGGATAGAGCGTATGAAATTATGTACGCAGAGTACACAATGGATGCATCGCGTTTTCCAACGGATGGCAAGCTTTTTTGTCCGTTTTACATTCTCTTTGCATCCATTGGTGCAGTGGGACATGGGCTTTTACTATGCACAAAGGTTGAGGGGAATAGCAGATAAAGTAGGGAATAAGGGAGCAGACCAACACGTGCTGTAAATACTTTTTTTCGCTCAAGGTCTCAGACAAGGCAACAAACGAGTGACATACAAATAGTCCTCAACTTACAACAGTTCATTTAGTAACTATTCTAAGTTTCAACGGCACTGAAAATAGTGACAGATGACTGTTTTTCACACTTACAGCAGCATCCCCTTGGTAATGTGATCAAAATTTGTATGTGTGGCAATTGGTTTATATTTATGACGGTTGCAGTGTCCTGGGATCATGTGATCACGTTCTGACAAGCAAAATCAATGGAGAAGCCAGATTCATTTAACAGTTGGGTTACTAACTTAACCACTGCAAGGATTCACTCAACAAAAGTGGCAAGGAAAGTCATAAAATGGGGCAAAACTCACTTAACAAATGTCTCACTTCGCAACAGAAATTTTGGGCTCCATTGTGGTTGTAAGTTGAGGACTACCTGTATTTGGGTGAAGAGTTGGCTTTGTAATTTATGTACTTCATGCCACTCCACTGTGTGTTGTTTTTAAAGGGCCAATTTATTGTAATTTCTCTGAAGTACAGTGCATTTTATGTACCAGTGTAATCAGGACTTTTCAGGATGAATTAATTGATTTAATATGATTTTATTAAAAGATTCACACTTGTAGATCTTGTCCATTTTATTACTTCAAATTGATTGGGAGTAGACAATTTTTATGACATCCTTTTATGACATCCAAGCAACTCTATCTGAGGGTCAGGTACAATATATTTGAGCTCCATAGATGCTGCTTCCCCTCATTTATAATGCTTTAATGCCCTGAACCAGTTATACAAAGATCTATTTAGCATTTCATAAACTCTTTAGTGCAAATTTTGAAAATCTCTCCTTGAGTAGTTTTAAAATTAACTGTTCTCTTATGAATCACACATCCACAAACAAAAGAGCGGACTTATGTGTGAAAGCAGAACCCAACTGGCATTTTTGAAATGTTATCATTCAAGGAACAGTTATTAACTCCTCCTTCTCTCGCCGCCTGCTAATGCAAAATTTTATTCTACGCCTGTGGTATATGGATCTATCTATTAATCCATTTATCTCTGTCTCTAGGCATGATTAATTATTCAGATCCTGAAATTTTAATTAGTTAAAGGACAAAGAAACCCCAACCCTTTAATGGCAGAGCAGCCTTATTGAAATGCAACACTGCTATTCAAGTCAGAGTTTGAAAAACTTCACAATATAATATACATAAAACATGAGATAAAAAGAAAGGGTTATATTGGTTTGAGTGTGTGATGGGGAAGGTCGTAATACAATGAAATAATTAGTTTTCTGGAATATCACTGTTCCTATTTTCCATTTTTAAAAAATGCTATGATAGCCTGATATCATAACCTGTTTGATGGAATATGAGTTTGCCTCATGGCAGAAGCATCTAGGGTATTTTTTCTTGCCATGATTAGATAAATGACCTAGGCGATAACTATTTCCTTGCCCTGTTAGCTGCAATCCAGAAAATCTGTCAGCTTAGCTTTGAATTTGTGTTTAATATCTGATCTTAGAAAAAATGATTGTGTACTCAAGGCGTAAATTTCTGTAATATGTTTAATACAAGAACTGCCTGGCATGGAAGATTTTTTTTATCTTAAGACAGAAAAGATATGCTTTAGGTTTAGATACCTCCTCTGAAAGCCTCAGATTTAAAAATTTAATGTAATAAATACATTATTATTACAAAAAAAAATTGTAATAAATATTTGACTGCATTTGGGGAGCTCCAATCTCTATTGTCCACATGCACAGATTAAAGTCAAATAAAAGAAGTTAGATAATCCTCCTGGGACATGAAAGGAAGATTACTGGAAACTGTTTGGCAAGCTTTGTGAGATGGGAATTTATTTTCATTAATGTGTCTAAATAAAAGGTTCAGCAGCAGGGGTGGGATTCAACCAGTGTAACTACTGGTTCAGTGATTACGTTTTGCGTGCACGCACCCCTGACTCATGCTGTGCGCGTGTGTATACCATCATAAGCTATGCTGCCTGGACAGCTGAAAAGCGCTGTGCACAGGTGCACAGCATTTGAAAAGGCACTTTTTTCCTGCTTTTTCAACCACAGCTGTGCCATGCAAAGCAGTTGAGGTTGAAAAAGCAGGAAATAAAGGTAAGGTAAGAGCCTGGGTGGGTGGGTAGGCCAAACAGCAGCAGACACAGAACTGGTTTAGTGTCTGCTGCTCTTCAGAGCTACCGGTTCTATAGAGCCAGGCAGAACTGGTAGCATCCCACCCTTGATCAGCAGTTACTTAAAAAAAGTTGATGGCCATTTCAAGATAAAGCCTTTTCCAAGTGGCTTGCATAAAATGGGTAAAACATGACGCCAAGAAAAGAACAATCTGAAGCTTATCAGTACTGCTGATAAGAGGTTATAACATTAGGTAAGTCCTATTTCCTTGGGTAGCAAGAAATGTCAATGAGATTCCCATGTGGCAGTGGAAATTTTTCCTATGTGGGCTCATCACCTGCAATGTCTTACAAGAAGCAGAATGAAAGCAGTGCATTCTGAGGATGTTATGGAGGTGGGGATCATGAATCCTGAAAACCATAGTTGGATTGTTTTCCCAAGGTTCTCCCACTGGCTTTGTAAGTATACAGGCTTCCACTGTTTCCACTGTACACAGGCTTCCACTGTTATTAATGATGTTTAACCACCACCCTTTTCTTCTTTTGGAGAAGTAGGATGGCTTTGCTCCAATTTAAAATAACACATTTCACATCTGAGCACAATGAGCATAAAAAGCTAA
The DNA here is from genome assembly GCA_004320025.1 of Laticauda laticaudata. Taxonomy (NCBI): domain Eukaryota; kingdom Metazoa; phylum Chordata; class Lepidosauria; order Squamata; family Elapidae; genus Laticauda; species Laticauda laticaudata. The sequence continues at coordinate 6,051 of BHFT01026780.1, forward strand.
TGAACAATTAAAAATGAATAGGTAAACAATAAGACAAAACATTATAAGACTCAGTATCTTAATTAAAGAATGTTAGAGGAAATGTTTTTTTAAAGGCTAATTTAAACAGAAGCATACAACAAATATAATAAATATAAATTAATTTGGAGACTGTTTCAGAGTAGATATAACCAAAAAGACCAATCTCTAGTGTCCCCTAAGTGGAGGACCACTAGTCTAATCTAAAGGAAAACAATTTCCCAGATTCTTCCCTCTTTGCCCTTATTTCTGTAAATTAATTAAGTTGTTTAAATTTTAAGTTTAAAATTCAATATATTTCAAACTGCTTAAAGACCATGTCACACTGGCCAACGGATGCAAAAAGGACACAGCGGATGAGCAAAATGTTCCGTCCGTTGTTATCCGCGTCTCAAAAAGGGGCACAAAAATTTGCATAACCGGAGGGGATAACATGGACGTGGGGAGGACGCAGGCGCGATGCAGAGTGGGATGCGGAACGGAAGCCCAGCGGATGGAAGCGGTATGGGAGCGGATGGCGCAACCGCAGGGCTTCCGGGGGCCTCAGCAAAGCGGACACGGAACGGATACAGCGGATGCACAGCGGATGAAGCAGATGCAGAGCGGAAGCCTACGCGGATGCAGAGCGGAAGCCTAATGGATGCCCTGGCGTTAATTGGCGCATGCGGGGGGATGCATTGCTCAGCCCCCGGATATAAACGGCGCAGCTCGGAAGCAGGTCGCCATTCAGAGGATGTGGCCTCATCAATGCCTTGCCTGTCCTGCCTGCATGGCTGCCTGCCAGCCTTGCTTGCCAGCCTTGCTGCCCAGGCCTTGCTGCCAGCTTGCTGCCAGCCTTGGCTGCAGCCTGCTGCAGCCTTGCTGCCAGCCTTCCTGCAAGCCTTGCTGCAGCCTTCCTGCAAGCCAGTCTGCCTACAAGCCTTGGTGCCCTGCCTTCCTGCCAGCCTTGGTTCAATGTTCTCCTGCCACCTTGGGCTGCATGCCTGCAGCCTGGTGGTTGCCTGCCTGCCAGCCTCCTGCCAGCCTTCCTGCCAGCCTTGCTGTGCTGCCTGCGCTGGTCCTGCCTGCCTGCAGACTCCTGCCAGCCTTTGCCAGCCCGCGCCGCCCCGCCTGCCGGCCGCCGCCCCGCCCGCGCCGGCACCCCTCCCTGCCAGCCTTGGTTCTGCCAGCCTGTGGTTGCCTGCCAGCCTCGCCTGCCAGCCAGCAACCCCACAACCATGCGGAAGCACAGCAAGCCTCACATCTGCTGCCAGCCCTGGCAAGAGGGACAGGGCTACCATCCCGCCCCTGGCCCTGACTCTGGTTCTGCTGGGGCTTCTGCAGCACGGGCTCGCTCTTCTGGGGCTGGGGCTTTCTGCTGCTTCTGCTTCTGGAGGAGCTGATGACAAGCACTCAGCCCAGCCACTCCACAGCACTGGACCCTTCACCCCTGAGACTGGGAGACCAAGAGGAGTGCCAGAGACTGCATTTTTGTTTTATAGCTCTCTGTTAATTAAAGTTATTTATTGATTCACACCTTGCTTCTTTTTTTTTTATAATAAAGTCTTGCTGAAACTTTTAGAAATGGTTTAAGCGCTTTGCATGCTTGTGGATGGATTAAGATAGCAGTGGGGTGGGCAGGGATACCTGAGGAATGAGCAGGGATACCTTTGGGATGGGTATAGCTGTGGGATAGAGTAAACTCCAGCACACCATAGTGGGACTGTATGGTCCACCCTCCCAGCTGCCACACCTATGGCCCTTCATTATCAATAATAAATGTAATAATTATCCACACATGTCACATAAACACAACTCTTTATTAAAACACCCTGTTCATTGTAGGCCAACCAACTACATGGCCCAATCTCATCGTGTGATAGAGACAGGCTGAAGGAAGCATCCATTAAGCATTTACCTATCCTGTCTGCACTCCACTGCTCCAGCTGGGAGTTGCACCAGTGTTTCCAGGAGTTGCGCTGCTTCTTCGCCTCACGTGAGGCTCTGTTGGGGCCTTGCACATCCTGAGTGTCGTCAGGTTTTGCCCTTGCCTCCATTCCCAGGCTCCATGTCCCCATTGCTTTGTTGACGGCCACAAGCCTGTTCTGCACACCTGGGTAGCGGGTGCGCATGAGATTGTGCAGGATGCAGCAAGCTTCCACAGGTCCCAGGTCTTTGGCTATGCTGATATTGTGAGAAGTACCTGGAACCTGTTGCCAGGATGCCAAAGGCGTTCTCCACCACCCATCTTGCCTGAACAGCCTGTAGCTGAAGATCCTCTCTTCACAGGTGAGGTGTTTGGAGTGTAGGGCTTAAATGAGGTTAGGTAGTGAGGGAGAAGGCATCAATCCCCACGATGAAAGTAGGCACATCTTGTGTGTCGTTGGGCAGCGGGTCTGGATCTGGAACCCACATGAGTGTTCCGTTCAGCCCATCCTTGAGGTGACCTGGCATTGTATACCTGCGGCATCTGAAATATGACCGTTGCCTTGAAGCATCAATGTACATGAATTTGTAGTCAGCATCGACCATGCGCAAAGAGGATGATGCTGAAGAAGCCACTTGTAGTTGTGATAAGTGGACCAACTTTGGCTGGTGGCTTTGCAGGCCACATGCTTGCCAATCGTATGGCTCCAACGTAGTGGGGGAAGTTCCACTTTGATACACTGCTCTGGCAACTTTCCTTCCATCCTTCTTCAGTGGGGGGCACTGGAGGAGCTCCTCCTTGTTATCTTCGATGATGGCCTGCACCACTTCTCTGACGCAAGCTGATGGTTGCTGGTGCACGTCCAGCATACTGCATGCTCCTGTAGGTGGTCCTAGAGCCCAGGTGCGCAGAGTGCAGTGCACCTTGAAGCCCAGGTTCCACGCTGGGCAGGAAGTTGGTGTTTGTCTTGGTCAACCTGGGGTCGTCGCGCTGCACAATTGTTAAACATGCTGGAGGCATCCTCATGAAGTTCTGGAATGCATGAGTGTCTTCGCTCTGAGCTCCACATCAGCTTGTTGTACAGTCGTCCTCTGCTCTGTCTGGCGACCCCATCTTTTGACCGCAGAACTTTTTTTGGGTGGCTCCTTTTTTCCCATAGTAGAGTTCAACACGAGCCTGTAGATGTTTCGCCCTGTTGCGAGAAGAATGGTGCTGCCGAAAGACTTTGTCACAACCCACGGTGGACATGACTGGAATGGCTGGTGAAGAGAGAGTCAGAATGAATTGTGCAGAGGTCTGCACAGCTGGGCTGCTGGTCTGAAATAGTGAAGATGCAGAGAGTTGCTTGCCTTTTTATAAGCGTAAGGTGCCCTTTGCATCCTCTAGCATCCTCTATGGCATCCTTGTGACATCCTTAATATCGAGTAGGTCCCCTCTCGAACGTTTTTTCCTTTTAAACGCCTTTGTTTCTGCCTGACATCCATTCTGCATCCGTTCGCATCTGTGTTCCATCAGTTCCGCTTCCTCCTGTGTCCTGGGCAGATGTGAGTTGGCAGCGGATGCCGCAGCGGAAGCTGGCGGAATATAGCGATGCGTAACGGAATGCGTAAGGATTGCGTTGCGGATGCAGAACGAGACGAACTGGATACATTTTCCACGCAAAAGTTTTTAGGCAGCCCAAAACTTTTGGAGTGGCATGAAATGTCAATAGACGGATGCTGGGACGGATAGAGAGGAAGTCAAACGGAGGAGTGAATACATCGCGTTTCGAATGGATGGCAAGGTGTTTTTGTCCATTTTTAATATGCCTCTTTGCATCCGTTGGTTGGTGTGAGCATGGGCTTAAAGTACAATTTCAATCTTGTACAACATTTTCTGGGTTGGCACTGGCTACATCGCCCTTGAAAGTGAACAATGTTACAATATTTTATTTATTTATTTGATTGTAATCGCTTACAAAATAATAGGTATAAGTTACTAAACTGAGTAAGGATACAGAAAATAGGTACTATTAAATGGGGAACAATAGACAGGGATGGGAAGCCGATGGTGCACTATGCACACCCCTTTATAAGAGTTGGAGTTGTTCATACCAAGGATCCGTTAAGCTTGTATGAATGACAATATGTTGTGCTCATTCCTATAAAAACTTTTCTTTTTGTAAATAAGAAAACGGAGACGGAAAAAGGATTTAAAAGATTAATGTTATTTGTTCCATGACTTCCTGATAAGCATCAAATGTGCAACTTTCATCCACCTGAAAATGTGGAGCTTGTTTAATCAGTCACTGATCCTCTGCTATTTTTTGGAAAAAAATTCCTAATGCGAAAATTGCAGAAATATAAAATAATAGTTTAAGAGACCTATCATGAGCTAAAATCCTTAGAATAAAATGTCATTCATAGTACAGTATCATGAAAAATCATAAAAGCAATGGCTTAAGTACAGTGGACTAAATAGGATCAGATACTGTGTGTCTCCATATAATAAGGCCGGGTTTATTTTTTTGAGCCCCGAAAAAATGGCTAGGCCATTCTTTTTGGGGGTGACTTATTCCCCACCCTTGCATCCTTAGGTCGAAGGCGACAGCGATGGCTTGGATGTTGACTTCGGCATTGATGGGGGCACTTTGTATCGGGATGACCTTGCCGACACTGTTGCTTTCCTTCTCCCTGAGCTGTTGTGGGAGTTTGGAGCAATGCCTGCAAAAAGTGGGGGGTTTTTTGCACAGCCCCACCCAACGGCAATAATTTTTGGCCCACAGCCAGACGGGGCTGGCCAGGGCTCTCCCTGCAACTGGAGCCCAGTGGAGACACTCGGCTTCAGCGCTCCTGTTGCGCCTTCCCAGCGATCATTTGAAGCAATTGCCCATTCTTTTAAATAGCCCTACTACTGGTACAACAAAGCCTCCCCTCCCAAGAGGGAGCCCAACCCCAACATGGGGATGTGAATCTCCCGGGGCCACAGCGCAGGCATCACCCCACCCTGGAGAAAGCCACCAAGAAAGCCACCATCCCTTGCTTAGGCACCGCCAGAGCGCAAAGAGCACCGTGGGATGCCCAGCGCAGCTGACATGTGGCGGCCCTCCTGCCCGGCGGTGGAAGCTCTCAAGGCTAGCAGGCATCTCCCCTGCTGGGCCCGCGCACTCATCCTGCAGGGCACACTAGAGCAGGGTGGGCTGGGCAGAGTCGGGAAATGAGCCGCGCGTACATGCCTGCCTGCCAAGCAAAAGAGCTGCGGCGCAACCCAGCTTGGCTTCCTTCCCAAATCCTCCAGCATGACCGCGAAGGCCATTGGGAGAGGCCGCCCCAAGGCCAGTGATATCAACCCACCATCCGGGACGTGGTGACAAGGCAATGGCAACAATGGCAAGGCGACAGCCCGTGCTGCCATCCTCTCTGAGCTGAGCCCAGCCGACGTGAGCGGCCTGCTGCCGATGCCTGTGCTGCTGCAGCGTTTGGAGATGCATGGGACAGACAGCCTGGGTGAGGGGTGGAAAGGACCCGGGCAGCTTCGGGCTTCTCTCCGCCAGATCTGTCAAGCCAGAGGAAGCAGTGCTGCCATCAACCTCGCCTCCCTGTCTGCAGACGGGTGAGGTTGACTATTACTGCCTTGGGCACTCTCCTGGTGCCCTTCAGGGTGTCAGGCTGGATGGGACTGGGAAGCCAAGCTCGGGTCGGCCGCGTCTTTCACTTGGCAGGCAGGCGCCACTTGTGGCCTCGCTTTCCTGGCGTATGCCCCGCCACCCGGCTCCAACCGCATCGCCTGGTGGTCGCATGAAGCAGGGGCCTTAGGCAGGGAGTTGCTGCTTGCGCCTTGGCCAGAGCTCACCTGCCGGGCAGGAGGCCCGCCTGCAGCTGCGCTGGGAGCCCCAGAGAAGCTCTTTGCACTCTGGCCCAATGCCAGGCAGGGATGCGTGGCTGGGCAGTTCTCCCAGGTGGCCAAATCCTGCGCTGGCAACCCGAGAGATTCGTTCTCCCACATGGGTTTCATCTGTCTCTCGGGCAGGGGAGGCTTTGTTTACCACTAGAAGGCGTTCGTTTTTAAAAGAGAATGGGCTTTGCCTTTGAATGATGCCTGGGAAGGTGCGACAGGAGGACGCTTGAGCTGAGTGTCTCTGCGGCTCTGGTTCACAGGGAGGACCCCTGGCTGGCCATGCGATGGCTGCGCCAAATGCTGCGTGGCTGTGCCAAACACTGCAGCGTTGGCGTGGCTGTGCCAAAACACTGCAGCGTTGCTCTACAACTCCTTACGGAGCATGGAGAGAAGAGACAGCAATGGTGGCGGAATCGGTGGTCTCCCGATACGAAATGACCCACTAATGCCAAGAATCAAACTCGAGGCAGCACCAATATCCGGGTGTGCACAAAGTACTTCCATAACAGCAAGACTTCCCCTGCCATTCTGCCTCATTTCGCATGTTTTAATATAGGACTTAATTTGGGGGAGGGGCTTAATTTCATTTTTATGGCTATAAAAACATTGGCTGGGAACTTCCTATTGGGGGAAAGCCGTATTGTGGGGAAACATGGTAAGTATATACTTTGGCCATGTAATGAGAAGGAGAGGACTCACTGACAGAACCCTAATGCTTGGAACGATTAGAGGCAAAGAAGAAGGGGACAACAGAGAATGAGGTGGCTGGATGGAGTCACTGAAGCAGTCAGCGTGAGCTTAAATGGACTCCAAAAGATGGTAGAGGACAGGAAGGCCTGCAGGAACGTTGTCCATGGGGTCGCAATGGGTCAGGCATGACTTTGTGACTAACAACAACAAGTACGAAATGACCCATAGTTTATGTTTGGGCTGATATAATAATGTAAGGGAAAATTTGAATCTATTTTGCCTAACGTGCAAACACAAGTGTTGCCTTATTTTGAATCCAGCAGAATACATATTGATACTTTTAAATCTTTGTGAAGATTCATGCAATTCCTTGAATCTATCTGGAAGAAAGTTCATGATAACCCCTCTAGTTCTAAAGGAGTATCTTTGTTGTTCAATTCAGTTTACATTCTAAGCAGTTTGGAGAACCGGTTGTTGGAAGAAATTACTGTCCTAATCCTGTAAGAAAGGCAGGAAGGAAACATTCTGGTGTTGCTTACAGAAACCGCTTCTCCATTAACCCTTATTACATTCTTGGCAGGATTAGAGTTCCTGTCTCAGGAACTTCTCTGGAGTTCTTTTCCCCTCCTTTGCTGGTACTTTGCTTGTGTGGAGTGACCATTCAAAGTTACAATGGCACTGAAAAAAGTGACTTAAGACCATTTTTCACACTTACGACAGCCCCACAGTCATGAGAGGCCAGGTGAGGAGATGCGTGCCTTGATGTGAGTGATATTGAGTTGGCCACGCCCAGCCAATAACATGACTACCAAGCCATGTCTGTCTAGTCACATGACCACCAAGCCATGACCACCAACTAAGCCATGCCCACAAACCAGTTGTTAAAAAATTTGAATCCCACCCCTGTACATGCCTATAACTTTGGCTGAATAGAACCTAAAATCTTTGGTTTCCTAGTTTATCTCATAATCTGTAGAAAACACATGCATGAAAATGAATATATTGCAGACCTTTTCTGAGATGCTGAAAAGGTACCAGCAGAAAGAACATCTTTAAATGAAGGCAAATCTATTGGGAGGGCTAAATGTGTGGAATGATTTCATGTCCTATATTAAACCAAATTTATTGCAGATAAAAGATGAGTTCGAGATGGGATTAAATGATTCAGTGAGTCACTTATTCGCTTAGAGGAGCTTTTTGCCAAGGTCATTTGAAAGTAAGGCTGGAAAGAGAATGAATTTGAGCAACTATTAGACATTAATGGCCTTTGACGGGTGGATCTAAAATGAATTTCTGGCTCTGGTCTAGCTCTTAATGAACTACTTGCAAGGTGGCATCTTAGCTTACAAATATCATATAGGAAATGAACCTTTGTGCAGCTTTCAGAAAAGTAATAATAATAAAAATATTATTACCCCAAAGAGGAACTTGTAGCATCATTTAATGAAAGCCCTGACATATCAGTGGAAGCAGAATCCTTAGTTTTTAAGCAGCTGCTAGAGTAATACAATCTATTTTAACTCATTTGTGTAGTTAAGTGATAATGGGGACTTTTCTCAAAGATATCTCAATGATCTTTTTGTATTGGAGAGGTGATTCCTTTGGAACAAATGAATCTATCCTGGTGGGTTTAATGGAATACTGATAAATTTTGTTTATATTTAGATTCCTACATTTTGCCATGGAATGACAAATAATATACAGTATAGGTAGTCCTTGATCTACACCAGTACATTTAGTGACTGCTCAAAGTTACGACTCTGGAAAAAATGACTTATGACCATTTTTCACTTATGATTGTTGCAGAATCCCCATACAGTATATTTATTTAATGAATTTTTATTGCTGCCTATTCGCCCATGGCGACTCAAGGCTGCTTACAGAATATAAAACCACATTTAAAACAACAAAATTAACAAAAAGAATCAAATAAATTAAAATAGTACAATGTAACAAAATCAACCCCCAGCTCCCACCCTCCCCCAGGTGACAACAGATCACACGAGCCATTTCATGGGTTCCATCCTGTTCTGGGTTCCATAGGCCTGCTGGCAGAACTAGGTCTTCAGCACCTTCCAGAAGAATATTAGAGTGGGGACTGTTCTAATCTCTGGGGGAATGATATTCCAGAGAGAGGGACCCACCGTGGAGAAGGCCCTTCTAAGATGAAACTTCCTAAAACGATGATTCAGCATTTCTCTAAAGTAGAATATTTAATATTGTAAGCTGCCCAGAGTTACCCTGTAGTAAACAAACAAACAAACAAACAGTTGTTCAGGGTAAGCTATTATAAGTATCCTCCTGGAAACTGGAATATTTAATGAAAGTAAAAGGGCTATGAAAATAGCATGGATAAGTCTTGCATTTCTTTCTCTACAAGCATACTGTATCCATTTTCAGGATCAATTTATAGTGAGATTTCAGAAGAATGTCATTTACAGAAAACAAGAGGGCCTGAAGCACAGAGACCAATCATTTTTGGTTTCTTGGTAGAGCTGGAGTCTTGTAAATAGCATTGATGAAGGAATGAAATTTTTCTCCACCACAATATATGGTGGTGCTGTGTTCTGAAATTTAATATCTGCTTTGATTAAAATCAGATGAGTAGTTTCAATTCTAGTTGCTCTAGGTTATTGTCACTCTATTTTTCTTGCCTATCACCTTGGTTGTTTGGCTCAAAATGAGAGACATTAGTTTTGAGCTGACAACACAGATTATTTTGTATTTCTCACTGATTAATAATCCTGCCTATAATTCAGAGAACTTAACCCTAAATAAAATAATGCAAGGTAATTGAGCAGCTTGAAAGATGTTAATATTCTAAACACATTTGTGTAACCAGACTAGTCCTATAACAATTTGTACCATGATTGTCAAATTGATGGAAATGAAAATAATAAGGATGTTGATATTCAGCAAGGCTTGTTGAGAATTTGATCTTGCTGCCTATTAATTTAAAAACACACCATCCATTGCTTAATTCAAGAAGACAAGGTGGAGATGGGATTTAGCAAACATCAAACAATTTATGCTAGATATGTGAGATTTTCAGATGTATTCACCTGATCAATCCTTTCTTATTTTAACTGGCTTTGTATAGGGAGATTCTCTCCACGTAATCTCTGTATAGAAGCTATCCTAGATAGTTAGAAGCTGTGAACTGGCTCAGTGATATGTGCAGCAAATCATAACGATGCCATGCATTTGATGATACCATAATACAAATGCTCACATTATGTTCTTGTGCCCCCATGTCTGATGCAATGTCTAAGAATATCATAAAAATACCATCATACACGTGCCACTATTTCTCCCCTTGTTTTCTCAGACACATCAATGAACTGGCCCAATATTAAGTGGCATGATCTATCAAATGCTGAGTTTTATAAGCCACAGAATATATGCAATACATCCAATATTCTTTGTTTTTAAGAATCAAGGAGGTGAAATAATGGGAAGGAAAGGCCAGCTCAAAGTTGTAGCTCCTACCACTCTTTTCCAAGGATGCTTTGAACCTGTGTCTTGCAAGGTTCTAGAACTAAGTTGACAGAATCTCAGTCCCTACTTTGCCTAAGTTGTTCATCCTTTGCTTCAGTGGCGGCTGTCTATTGCTGAACATCTACTATCTACTACATCTACTACTGCCTTTTTTGGGGAATTTTTGAAAGTTATCTTATCCAACCCTTCTTTAAAGTGCTAGGCTTCCCCAGGGATGTCCAAGCATATCTGATACTAATCCTAATACTAAAAATGCTAATACTTGATCAGGAACTCTGTGAATGGATTCCATCGAATCAGACACACGAGACTGCAAATAAAGAAATGAACCCTATTTCTGCAATGATTGTTTTTACTCAAAAAAAAAAAAAAAGCTCTGCACACTGCTTTAGAACAAGAAGACTTCAGAAACTGTGATTTAATCCACCAAAACAGCGATGATTAAATCCAAATTGAAGAATTAAAATGCAAACATAGGTCTGAAAAGGCAGCAAATGATGTTATTTTGCTGGTTCATTAATTCTTTGGTTCAGAAAATGCTTAACAAGATGCAAGAATCAATAGCAAGTGGATGACAAAGCAGCTACATGGGCAAATATGGGCAACAAAAAGGATGAACTGTGTTATAAAGCAAAGCTTAAGTGTTTATCCCTCATTGAGTAATATCATTCTCCAGAATGGGAACAGACTACAAAGTTGTAAAGGTATAGTGATTGGACTCGGAGTGCTAAGATAATTATTATTCAGTTAGAAGCCTTAAGTGCTTTTTCCATTGAAGTGGCACAGACAACAATGGAAATCTTAAATGGGTTTTGAAGTGACAAGCAATAAATGTCAATTAGTGCTAATGGCAGATATTGCAAAAAAGCACTTTCTTTTCTTATCTTGCACACAAAGTAAAAACTAATGATGTGTGTACCAGAAGGTATACAAATCCAGTCAAATAGCAGCGTAAACTTTTGAAAATATATACGTTCAAAATCTAGTTTCTAATATGGACATTACTATACTGTTAACTACCAAAGATGTGGCAGTTATTACATTTGGATATATTTTTTGCTGATGGGCATTATGAAATACCTGTAATTACAGTATCTGGTGGATTGTTCCTTATGGCTACTGTTTAAAGTGCTTCCACCAAAGATCAGTGCTCTCTTAGAATTTATGCTTTCTTTTGCTAGAAGTGCTTTTGTGTAAGATTCAAGGTCTCCCATAAAATCAGTATGGGTTTATTTTGCATTGCATGTAAATTTATTGATTATTGTCAATTGCTTTTATTGATTTTTGTCAATTGCTTACAATATAATAGGCATAAGTAAAAACATAGTTATGAATACATGGATACATATAAGAAAAATAAAAGAAACAATAGGACAGTGACAGTAGGTACGTTGGTGCGCTTATGCACGCCCCCTACAGACCTCTTAGGAAAGGGGCGAGGTCAATAGTAGACAGTCTAAGGTTAAAGTTTTTGGGTTTGGGTTGTGGGAAGAAACTACAGAGTCAGGCTAGAGTATTCCAGACACTGACACTCTGTTGCTGAAGTCCCGCAATCAAGTTTGGTGCGATTAACCTTGAGTTTGGGTCTATGTTTGCTCTTGTGTTGTTATCGGTTGAAGCTGAAGTATTCATTGACAGGTAGGACTTGCAATGTATGATTATATATATTATACTAAGCATCGCGACCGATCTTAGTATTTTTATTTTCTGATGTTTTTGGCCAATATGTAAGACAGCATTACTTGTCAGATTTGAAGTTGCCATTTGTTTGAACATTCTGATACATATTCAAGATATTTTTTGAATGGTAGCAGTATTGTCTGTGGTGATTGAATAGCTTACATCATCAGCGAAGAGAACTCTGTTTTCTCTTGATATGATCACAGAGGTCATTTATGTAGAGTATGAAAAGAGTTGCGTCCTAGCACTGTTGACAGATACAGAATTTGATAGGATGCCTCCCAATTTTGACCATTTGGTGTCTCTTGACCAGGATGCTCTACCAGTTATGCAGGTGTCCAGAATAGATTTTAGTTTTAGGAGTAGTTTGTCGTGTACCACTGAATCAAAGGCTTTACAGAAGTCTATGTAGATTGTTTTGCCCTGATCGAGTTGTGTAGTCCATATGTTTTTGCAGTGTAATGGTTGCAAATTATAAGATAGTTTTTTCCTGAAACCAAATTGTTTATTAGAGAGAAGATTGTTTGTTTCTAAGTGGAGGATGATATATTGGTTAATAATTGATTCCATGACTTTACAGGTAACACAGCATAAAGAGATTGGTCTGTAATTTTCAACTAGTCTGGGCTCTCCATTTTTGAAGATGGGGATGACCGTGGCTTGTGACCATAGTTTTGGCAAGGTGCTGGTCCTGAAAGATTTTTCAAAGATTATGCTTAGAGGTTCAGCTATGGCAGTGGATAGATATTTTAAGAAGTAGGCGCATATTCCATCTGGTTCAATAGATAAAGATGGTTTTAGATTGCATAGTGCTTTTTCAACATTGTCTTCTGTAAATCAATATGTATTAGATCATTCTAGTTGTCTGTGATTTGGCTAGGAAATACTGGGCATGATCCATTGCTGTTTAGAAATACTGAGCCAAAGAATGTGTTAAAGAGGTTAGCTTTTATAATGTTGTCATTGCAGTCTTTACCATTAGGTCCTTTCAGGGGTGGGATGGACCTTGAGTCTTTTAATTTGTTGTTTCCAAAATTGTACAAAGCGCGGTATTGGTGTGTAGAAGGTTTTCTTCTTGTTTGATGTGATAATTGGTGCATTCAGTTTTTATCTTGTGGCATAAATTTTTGTATATAATTTGACATACAATATATATAAATTATATATAAATATATAAATTTGTATATAAACTTTTTGTATTATGTAAATGTATGGTATTCAAGGCAGTATTGAATCAGCATAATAGAAATATTTTTTAAATACCATTGTTGACTCCTGGTGACTGCCTGAACAATAGATAAGTACGGTCATTGACAAGCACAGAGCTTGGACTAGTCTTTGTAGTTTTCTTGGCAAAAGTTTCTGGAAGCGATTTGCCATTGCTTCCTTCCTAGGGCTGAAAGAGAGGGACTGGCCAAAAGTCACCCAGCTGACTTCCATATCATGGTTTTTAGCCACTGTAATACACTTCTCTCTATATACACATCTAGAACTGATTACATTGATGTTATTTTCCAAATAAGGTGATTGAAGTCCTTTCCTGAAGAACATATTTCTTTATTGGTCAGAATATACTGTGTCACTTATGTCTACTTTATTCCATGCTGTCATGAAAGTTCCATACAAACTGAAATATTTGTATTCACATTTTAGTTGACACATCCTTGTGGAAGGGTTTCTTCAGGAATACAACTTGTTCAAGTGAATTCCTAAAGTGAAGTAAACTATGCTGTAGCAGGAAAAAGCTGCAGGAAAATCTTTTCTTCTTTAGTTTTGAGTAAAAAGTGGAAGCATTTATATAAGAGGAATATAAAGAGACTGCAGGGGAAAGAAGTTCAGACAGATGTTCTCTAATATGCTTTAAAACAAAGATACTGTGCACTGAATTTATCTTTTTAAAAATTATCAGTAATAATTCCTTTACAGTGAAAATCATTTAAAAAATAGCTTCCTTTCTCAACAGTCTGAAGTCATTTTTGCTTTTAATATCCCTTATTTCGAGGGCATAAAACAAAATTTTAGATATTATCTGCCAGCATTCAAAAGACAACACATTCTGGAGCCTTGGAGTCATTTTATGTTGGTTCCAATACTAAATGGTAATGTTGTTGTGACTATGTATCATTCATATGTTTGCAACTGTGTATCATTGCAACTATGTATCATTCAGGCATTTGCAACATTGTATCATTCACGTGTAATCATTGAGCCTTCTTCTTCTTTATTCAAAGGCGCTTTTACGGACAACTGGAGCTAGAACATCCACTGTAGAAATAGCTATATATTTGACAATTTTTTGGATTAGTTTGCTTCTAGCATGCAGCTTATTCTGACTCGAATTATATCGATCCTGCTCTGACTATCAATGGGATCTTGACCTGATATCTGAAGCGTATTGTAAAATCCTGTTATATCCTGTCTGACCTGGGCTTGACCTAGGCTCTGAAATAAATTATACCCCCTTTGGAAATGAGCATAATAAAAGAGCATTTGCTAACCCAGACATTCGGGCCGCCAACTCATCCGAGGAAAACATCGTCTTTTTCTTGTCGCTTTCTTTCTCTTTCGCTCCTATCAGAGCACGCCACACTTTAAAGCCGGATGATCAGCAATCGATACCGCATTCTTGGTGACCCGACTGTGATTCCCTAAGCGGGATACGGTTTGCGGTACACGGTATTCTGGATGGGCAGACCTGTGCCATCGCCAGGCCTGTATATATATATATTTCGGATCTGAAATTGGTCTCGACTTAGTATGCGGCGGAACTTTTCTCCAACAAACAAGACAGAGGTGGCATCTGGAAGGGAATTGTCAGAGTTTTGCTTCGTTCATTCTAAATATTAAAGGGTCGCCTGTAAAAATGAAAGCCTACTGCTACATCTATTGACTTGGCTCTGTGCCAAGTTGGTTATATCCAGAGAAAGCGGTCCTTAAAAATCATCCATTTGCGCAAAAAGATGGTGACTATTTTCGTGCCACACTATTGCGCCATTTTGGTCACTTGGAGGAAAATTATGGAGGTATATTTCCCATTATAAAAATAGATTTTGAATCTCCCCCACCAAGTTTTATTGATAACTTTCTGATCCTTCACCCCAGTGCTCTCCAATGATTCATAAGTCATTATGGCAGCCTCGCCTCCGTCCAATCCACTCCTTAAAATGCTTTAGAAGCCCTGTGTCCTCCACCACCCTCTCCGAGGTGCTGGGCCGGGGTGTTGTAAAAGCGATTTCAACAAGCCCTTTGTATGAAGGAGAAATGATGAGTGACACCCTTTGCTTGCCTTGCCCTTGTATCCTATCATACACAACCGGCATCCTCCAGCCTCCCAGATATATACCCAACTGCCGGTACAAAAATAATTAAGGATTTAAAAGCAGCTTGCAAGGAAAATGGATATTCAGATCTCGCTATGTACAGGGTCTTTTAGGCATCAATAGCCCCAACCAGGAGCTGACCTGATAAAAATGCTGATGCGGCCGTAAATTATTAACGTGATCCATCACGCCTCACAATTTTTGGTCTGGGGAGTCAGAATTCTTCATAAGCGTACTGCCAGCCGCAGCCGCATAGAGCTTCGCCGGCAAAAAATGTCACGTCTAGATAATCCTTAAACGGTCACTGGCACTTATGTTTACCGGCTTGCCCCAGAGATTTGCCACAGACGCAGCTGCTTTCCCTTATATTACAGGCATTGTGCTTTGGCCGGCCTGCTCGAAAGGTTGATAATGCGGATGCGTGCCCAACATCCTTTCTCTAAGTTATTCAAGGCTACCTTCTGAGCCTTTTTCCTCCTTTATGAAATCGTCTCACAGAAGCCTTAGAGAGACAAAATCGATAATGAGGGAGGCTTGTATATTGAATTAATAATTGAAACTTGCTTTATGAAAACTCATACTGTGATTGTCAGAAGCTTTTGCAACCATTAATTAATAAGAAACAATGTTACCTTGGCAGATTATCTTTACAGCCTGCCAGATCATAGGAACCACATCCATTCCATACATGTCTATTCTGGCTACTCCTCAAAGGCGGGAAGAAACTGTTTAAAAATGTCATCAATCATTTCAATTCGTACCTTGTAGCCTCGCTGCGGACGTCCAAAAGAAATCAAAACAACAATTGGACCCTGCCTATCACGAGTTCTGCTATATCCAGGACTTCTATGTGCTAACAGGATGGAGCCATTGTAATAACTAAGTCTCGGATTCCCTACAACTAGGCCGAAGGGGCAGGCTTAATTGGGAACGAGCCTCCCTGTCATCTCTTGAAATCGTGCCTCCGATTGATCAACTATTCGGTTGTGGACGAAATCAACCCCTCTCCAGTACCTACCCAGCATTGCCAAACAATTCTCTTAAATTTTTGTTCTTTTACACTTTAATTTTCTTATGCTGACTGGCATTCCTCCCACTTCTGCTGGCTTCACGTAATTTTTCCTTCCCCTCTCACTCCCC
Source organism: Laticauda laticaudata (assembly GCA_004320025.1). Taxonomy (NCBI): domain Eukaryota; kingdom Metazoa; phylum Chordata; class Lepidosauria; order Squamata; family Elapidae; genus Laticauda; species Laticauda laticaudata. Next base: position 22,179 of record BHFT01026780.1, read on the forward strand.
CCAACTGACATCTACGCGATACGAATTATCACGACAAACGTGCTCTGATCCCGCCTGGAGGTTCCCGCTTGATGCCGTTTCACCTGGGACGACTGGCTACGCTGCCGACTTTACTACCAGACAAAACACTCTGCTCGTAAGGTCCTGCGTCGGCGTGGCGTCCCCCCGGACGCTGTGAGTGTGTGAATCTTCTCTTCCCTCTGCTACAAAATCTAACATCTTAAACTTCTTCCTGATTACTTCTTAGCTATATCCTCTTTGGCCAATTATCTACTCACTTATTTTATTCAATCCTACTTATACCTTTGTTTCAACATCGCTCGTGTCATTGCACATTAGAATTTCGCTTTAATTAATTAGTTGAAGTGACTGTCCTCCTATGTTGTTGGCCCATAAATAATCTTCCCTATTAAATTCCATACTCTCCTTTATTCACCCAACATTACTTCACAATAAGCCCTATGCTTCCTTGTCAAAAGATTATTCGTGTTAAGGGTCATGCGCAAGGCTTGGTTTTTCTTTATTTCACCATTGGCTTAAACCCTTTTTAACTGCATTGCAGGGACCATAATAATCATTATATTATTGTTATTCATTAGGACCTTGTTGCGTTAAGCTAGTAAAGCTAGTATATATTGCAATTTTTTGAAAAAATCAATATCCTCATCACTGCATGTTAATGTGTTATTGCAAAGCTCATGTTAAGTCCTTAACACCGGACGAAAAAATGTCAATTGCTGAGATTACCGCCTCCTTGGACAAACCCTGACGCTGACGGGTCGCACTCCTGCCTAAGATTGACTGGACGATGCAACATTTCAGAAAAAAGGTTCTGTCTTCTTGGACAAGGAAGAAAGACTCATCATAAATAATAAAACAGAGGAGATGTGTTGAACTATGTAAATCACTTCATATGTTTTGCAACTGCTGCTATTCTTGCCAACTATGAATCGTTCTCAAGGCTTTTGCAAACATTTGTATCACTTACACGAGTAATCATTGAGTACTTCTGTTCCTCCTGATCTTTCTGACCAAGTGCGCACGATCTCAGGGACATAGAGTCTAAACATCATGTTAGAAATAGCGGCGTCTCTCTCCATGCCTGTAACACTAGTGATTAGTTTGCCTCTAGCATTCAACGGCGTATATGTAATCCTGACATGTGTATATAAATCTTGCGCATCCTGTCTGACCTGGTATCTTTCCTTTCTAGATGCTATTGTAAAATCCTGTATATCTGTCTGACGTGCGGCTGACCCACTAGGCCTCTGAATAAGAACAATGCACGCCCCCATTTTGGACATGAGCATAATAAAAGAGGCGGTGTTACCAGACTTCTGGGCCACTCATCACGAGAGGGTAACTTCGTCTCCTGTCGTTTCTTTCTCCTTTCGCTCCCTATCATGAGACGCCCATCTAATGCGGGATAGCAGATACCGCATAATGTCATGATTCCCAGCTTAGTTCTTGACACACATAAGTTAGAAGCAATAAACAATAGCACAATAATAATATTCATAGGCGGCATCATAAGATGATACTAAAACTGGTTTTGTGTTTGCAGTATCATATAATTTCACATGTGATAATGTATTCACATTAAAAGCCTTTGAAGTGCCATAATTTCATTATTATGCTTTTGAATATATAGTGGGGAAGATTTTTTTTTTTTAAAAAACTTTCTTAATGTATGAAATACTAAATGAAGCTGAAAGAAAATGAAAGGACACAAAGATATAATAATCCCATGATCACTTGAAACCTACACTTTCAAAAACAATAAAACAAAAGGACCAGGACTTTTTTTTTAAAAAATAACCATATGGATGAATTATATTTATTCTATATGTCTCAATCTCCTTACATTTCTATGTGGAGCCTGTATTTCATACAAAATGAGATAACCAGTTATTAGGGTTGAGAGGCACTATACCAGCAGTCACACCTACTTTCCAGTCGCAACACTGATTGTCAATATGTTTCCAAGTCTAATTCAAAGTTATTTTTGTCAAAGTCAAACTTTGTGAGCTAAAGTTCTCTGTGGCTCAACTCTATAGTTCAGGAGCACCTCTTCCAGGTGGGGATCAGCCAGGGGTGGGATCCGACTGGTGTAACTACCAGTTCAGGATTTTACGTTTTGCTGCATGTGTGTATATATCGTCATCAGCTAGCTGCCTGGACAGCTGAGCAGCAATGTGCGCGGTGTGCAGTGGTTGAAAAGGCACCTTTTTCCTACTTTTTCAACTGCAGCTGTGTCGTGCAAATCAGCTGTGGTTGAAAAAGCAAGAAATAAAGGTCAGGTAAGAGCCTGGGTGAGTGGGTGGGCAAAAGAGCAGCAGACATAGAACCAGTACTATGTATGCTCTCTGTTTGCTGCTCTTCAGAGCAACCGTTTCTACAGAGGTGGACAGAACGAGTAGAATCCCACCCTGGGATAATCCTGGTCTATATGCAGGGGTGGGATGCTGCCCAGAGGTGGTATTCAGCAGGTTCTGACTAGTTCTGGAGAACCGGCAGTGGAAATTTTGAGTAGTTCAGAGAACTGGCAAATACCACCTCTGACTGGCCCCGCCCCCACCTATTCTCTGCCTCCTGAGTCTCAGCTGATTGTCTGGATCTTCTTTTGTTGCCCTGCACAGGAGAATGGAGCTGGAATGCAGGTTTGTGGGGTGGGGAGGGAATGGAGATTTTGCAATATCCTTCCCCTGCCATGCCCACCAAGCCACGCCTACCAAGCCACACACACCAAACCATACCATGCCCATCAAGCCATGCCCACAAAACCATTAGTAAATTTTTTTGAATCTCACCACTGATTCTGTGGGTATAACAATCGGTTCGGTGATTTTGTGCTTCTCGGTTGATTAATTTCCATCCATTGCTTCTTGTTTTGTATTCAGGTGCTTTGGAGAAAAGGTTGACACCCCCCACCTTAGATATTGGAACACTGATACAATGTCACCCCTAATCCTTCTTTTCATTAAACTAGATACACTCAATTCCTGCAACTATTCTGCATTTGTTTTAGCCTCCAGTCCCCTAATCATCTTTGATGCTCTTCTCTGCACTATCCAGATTCTCAATATTCCAAGTGTGGTTTATTAGATAATTTATCAGCAAATCTTATGTATATTTTCTTTGGAATACTTGGAGATTGAAAGTTTCTTTCCAGAACTCTATTTCTAGGTATCAATACTATCCTGCATTTTGAATGCATGCTGACTAGAGCATCTAGAATGTTTTTTTTCATCCTCAACTCTGCAGTAATGTGAAGGATTAATTTTATTCATAAAACCACAAAGAAAATGCTAAAGGATGAAGAGATGCTTTTAGTATGATGGAAAGCTTGTGAAATTTCATGATGCATAATGTGTTTGTATTATCTCAAATCTGTGATATTGAGGAGAGTTATTCTTGTCTCTAGTCCATAAAATATGCACTGGTTATAAACATATATCATGCAAGGAGTGGAGGAAATGCCTTCTCAAAACTATGGTATAAACAAGATGAACATGGAGACGGAGTATTGAGTTTCATTTTAATAGTTGAGGAGGCAGACAAACAAGCAAACTCTGCTTGCAATTATCTCTCTTTCCCTAGTATGTGAAACTTTGCACATAGCTATGCTTGATTAGCATTTTGCACAACTTTTACAACTTTCTTTTGATCAGAAGATATTTTCATCAAAACATCAGATGCTTCTAAAGAGATGAATTGGAGATGCATGATTGACATTGCCCTAGGGCAGATAATGACAACTATCAGTCCAGTGGTGGGATTCAATTTTTTTTTACTGCTGGTTCTGTGAGCATGGCTTGGTGGGTGTGGCAGGGGAAGGATACTGTAAAATCTCCAGTCAGAGGTGGCTTTTATTGATTCTCTTAACTACTCAAAAACTTCCACTACTGGTTCTCCAGAACTGGTCAGAACCTACTGAATATCAGTTAGAATAGGTACAGACCCTACCTCTGTATCAGTCCCTAATTTAAAAACAAAAATAAAAGAAAGAAAAATGGAGGAACCCCCCCCCCAAATATAGTTTAGAGTAGGTGTCTCCAACCCCAGGCTGTGGGGTTGCCAGAAACCAGGCCACACAAACAAGTGAAGCCCCATCTGGGACATGCGGGCACCATACAAAACCACGCCCCCTCTGGTCCACAGAAAAACCTCTCTCTACAGAACTGGTCCCTGGTACCCAAAAGGTTGGAGGCCACTGATTTAGAGCCAATTTGGTTAAATCACCAGGCCAGAAAACAGGAGACTGCAAGTTCTAGTCCTGCCTTAGGCATGAAAGTCACCTTGGTGACTTTGGGCCAGTCACTTTCTCTCAGCCCAACTCATCCCACAGGTTTGTTGTGGTGGTGAAATAGGAAAGGTGTTAGGTACATTTGCCATCTTGAGTTATTTATAAAAATAATAAAAGCGGGATTTAAAAAAATCTATTTTTTTTGTTTTATAACAATTCCAAATAGATTGTCAGAGAATATTCATGAACTGGAATAGAGCTTAGTAACAAAGTCAGCCAATGAAAAGGAATGGAAACAGACCAGCCAATGGGAGCTGAATTGTAAAGTGAAACTAGAAGTGACCTGGGTGTGGCTCTAATCTTGCTTACCTGATGAATTCAGGTCCGGTCCCACTGCACTTACGGATGCAAAGAGGATGTAAAACGTTAAAAAAAGCTTGCCATCCATTGGAAAATGCTATGGATCCGTTGTGTACTCCATTGCATATGTGTTTCTACGGCTCTATCCATATTGAGCATCTGTCACTTGATTCATCATGCAAGAGTTTTGAAGCGAACCCAAAAACTTTGTGAATAGATGAAACTTTCTGCCGTGTACGATTGTAAATCTGCACATACAGCAACAACGTTCTATGTCGTTATCATCCGTTTTAAACGTCCGCTGTATCCTCTCTGCATTCCTCTGGCATCCTCGCAATCACATCCGCTGCAGCTGAAAACGGAAGAGGGAGGAAAGAAAAAGTTAATGGAACATTCTATACATCATGAGAGCACGTAAAAGAAGATGCGCAAGGAGATGGTTTGCTCCGATTATACATCCGCGCGGGCATGCCCTTACTTTCCTTAGTCGTGGACGTGATGCATCCGCTTCATCCACTATGCGTCACTTCGCAATTATCCCCCCAGAACCCCTTCGGATGATTCATCACTTCCATCCGCTTTCAATCTGCTAGGCTTCCTATGAACATCCGGTTTAACATCCCTTACATACTAACCCATGTCCGTTCTTTTCCGTTCTTCTTTCCATTCTGTTTATGCAAAATTTTCACACTTTTTGGAGCGGATTGACAACAGATGGAGCCACCCCTGAAATTTTGCTCGTCCACTGTGTCCTTTATGCATATGTTTTGCATCCATCGGCCAGTGGGACCGGGCCTTAAAGTGAAACTAACTTGCTTGCTTGCTGAAAGTGATATCTGCTCTGAGCTGCTGCTGCTTGTGTTTTGCTTATGTTACGCTGAAATAATCTACAAATGGTATTGTAAACTTTGCTCATATTATTATGTTTATAAAGTAGTTAATGATCCTGCTGATTCAGTCATCTGTGTGTTTTCTGGACTTGAATTTTTGCTGCAAACTCTCATGTAGATGGAACTCAAAAAATATCATTTTGGATTTCCAAGCTTTTGAGAGGCTTGTGTAGAGCTTTTTACTAACAATGATGAATGAAATATGTAATTGAGAGTTTGATAGAAATAAGGAAACTGAATGCATATTCCAGCTAACAATGATTTCATACAGATTCATTTTTATAATTTATAATGTAGTCCTTTGTACATTATATATGTCAGCCCTACAGAATTCACTTAGACTTACTTTTCAGGAAATGTACATGAGATTTAGCCCAATTTAAACTGTCTAATTTAGGTACCTCTTTGTTCAAAATTTGCAGGTAGTATATGAACTACTGAGCTATGCACTCTCACTTTCCTATACATATCTATATCATTCCCAAAACCAGAATCTTATATACTTTTGGTTTTACTACTATTTCTCTATTAATTTGTTGATACCTTCCCTCTGCATCAGGTTTCATCTTACTGACCTTCTCTCCATTTTATTGGTTTTCCTTCATTTATTTTCACCTGATTTCTTCGAAAAGGTAGCTATTACAATTTTTTTAAAAACCAGACCCAGTTTATAAGTTTAATTATTGAATTATACTGTGGTAAACAAGCAATTTCAGTTCAAAACCTAAAAGGGATTATTGAGTTTTATTTAGAAAAATAAAACAAAGTTGCCACTATTAAAATTTTAATGAATACAGTTTAATAAAGAAAAACCACTAAAAGTCCATCTCTGGGCAATAAATTTGCTATTGATGAAAAGCCACATCCTTTTTAAATATTAACATTTCTTTTATATTTCTTTATCAAAGGGCTTAGCACATTAATAAGTACTAGACAGCCTGTGCTCATTGGATCATCATTTCAGAGATGTTTTCTGAACTAAACAGAGAAATTGAATGGTCATGGGTGGGCAAAAAAGAACAGGAGAACAGGAGCAACCTCTGACATCTTGCTGGTTGCCCATTAACTTTCTTGTAGGAAGCTGTCAGGACGCTTTATAAATGATGATCACATGACCATATCTGACTGCAGTAGTGTAGCAGTGCAGCAGCATTGTGGCCACAATTTTGCCAAATTTCAATCCCACAAGAGTTATCAGTCCTAGATTTTGGATGTGTTCTGTAAGATAGCCCATTTGAGGTATGTTGTTTCAAAAAATGTTGCTCCATGATGCACCATTTTAACCAACTGATAGTTACAAACAATAAATCAGACATAAGAGTTTTAATAGTCTGTAAATTCCGAGAAAGTTTTCAAAGATGATAAGTGGTAGTTTCATTTCAGATTAATATTAGTATAAGTAGGTGGCTAAAAATCTTCATGAATCTGTCAGATAGAATAAATGCAGTTAAAATGAATGTTATTCTGAAATTGATAATAGCTCAAAAGAATTGCTGTATTTGTGATGTCCAGGGAAGAAATAGTGAACTGAAGAGTAAAAGCAGAACCAATGATGGTGGCAAAATAAAGAGCCAGTGAATAGACCAGATCATAATTTGAAGATATCAAAGATCAAGATAATTAAAAGTAAAAGTAAACATTGGTTTATTTGATCAAGGCTAAAATAGACACAGTCATATGCTAAATAAGTAAATCTGGCAAACTTTAATGGACTTTTGCTGACCAAGACTGAACAATGAGACTTTAAAGATTTGGTTAGAGATAAGGAATGATATAATGGAAGAAGAAATAATTTGTTGCAACTTAAGGTAAATTACTAAAATTGTTCGTACATCTGTGATGAAGATAGAAATAATCTTGTCTACACTTTGTATATTTAATTTTTATTGTTTTAGTTTTTAGTTTGCAATTGTTTGTATTTTAATTCTAACTTTTTAATACAATTACTATTAAGAAAAAAACAAGCTTTCCAAAGACTGCTCCCCAAGCCAATGTTAATTTGCAGCCAGTTTAATTGCCTATCATTATTGCATTTTACATATTAATGAACAGATGGTGAGGAAGTTCTTGCTTCAGCCAGTAAACTGAACAAAAGAAAAGAAAAAAGAAAGCAAAAAATGCTGCCAAATTAAAGTACCTGTTAAATATTTTAAACAGTCAGTATGATTAGATATTGAGAAAGTTTTTATGGGAGAATCATCTTTTGCCTTGATCTGAGTTATGAATGGAGTCTTAAGTTTTCTGATTTTCAGTTGTATTATTACTTTATAAGAAATGAAATGATTTATCTCAATATCATGATGAACTAGGGAGTGATTTTCTTGCACCCATATATTTTACCAAGGAGTTGCTTTTTGATTTTAGTTAAAAGTGTTTCGCATTAATAACTGCAAAACAAACATTGAACATCTTGGGAAGAAAATGTAAATTTGATTCTAATTGTCAGGAGAAATTCAGTATGTCATAGACACTCAACCATCCGTGTTGTATTGTAGTGTTGGTAGCGCTGGGATCGATTTAATCACTCAAGAGGAAATTAAGTTTAAATTTCCCATGGAAGTTAAAATAGTTCCATC
>BHFT01026781.1:0-29527 GCA_004320025.1 Laticauda laticaudata
TACAATTTTATTTTAACAAAGGAAACTAAAACACAAAAGGGTAACTTTAGAAAGACATATATGTATAAGGAGTCTCTGAAAGGTCTCGTGGTTAAACTGGGAGAAGATTAAAAACAATGCAGTTTGAAATATCCAGTCCGGCTCATTCAACTTATTGAAGGGCATTTTCTTATCCTATCATATTATAAAAAGGAACAACACCAGTATAGTAAGATATGGTGAAATATTGACATGAACGTAAATTGAACTTAAATCATTACAAAAATTTTGAAAAGGAACAAGATTTTTAAAGACATGAATTGTTTTTTCATCGATTGCCCCCCCGGCCGCGCCCCCGCAAATACATTCAAAGGGTATGATTAAGGGACTCCAAAACAGAAGTTTCTATGATAAACTGACCCTGATTTTAAGAGATAAGATTTGACAGGGGTACTGAATGAAAAATGTGATAAAAACATTTGTATGGCTTATTTATTAGAAATTAACTAGGAACAAAAACAACAGCACAAGTTAAAAAACTATGATTGCTTGGGGGAAAGAATGGGAATATGGAATGATCTTAGAAGATAAATGGCAAGCAAAAATTGTGGTTTTTAAATTTATGTTAACAATACCATGTCCAACAGCAGTGTAAAGATAATTTGTTAAAAGATGTTTTACAGAGTGGCATTTCCTCTCCCAACAAGCTATAGCCAAAAATATCAAGGGCCCTCGGTCCCACTTGCACCTTTTACTGGATACAAAGAAATGTTGTTTAAAACATTTAAAAAGATGTAAAAAAAACAAAGGACATTGTAAAATGTTAAAAAAAATGCTTGCCATCCGTTGGGGAAAATGCTATGCATCCATTGGTACTCATGCATACGTATGTTTCATACGCTCTATCGTCGAAGCATCCATCTGCCAGCAAAAAAACTTTTCGTTGAAACGGATATGAACTTTCCACCGATGTACAACTGTTATAAATGCATGACATTTACGAGAGCAACAACGTTCTATGTTCTTTTGATCATCGGTAAACATCCAGCTGCTTTCCTCTCTGCATCCTCTGGGCATCCTCAAAACTCACATCGTGCTGCAGCTGAAAAACAGGAAGAGGGAGGAAAGAAAAGCGTACCATGGAACGTTATACATCGTTTCAGTAGCACGGAAACTGAAAGATGCACATGGTGAACGGTTTGCATCGATATACATCTGCACGGGCATCCCCTTTCTTTCCTTTTAGAGCGTAGTGAATCATCCGCTTCATGTCCGCTATGCTGTCCGCTTCGCAATTTCCCCCGGAACCCCTTCGGAGGTGTCATCCATCCACTCCACTAGGCTTCCTAATGAACATCCATTTTACATCCCCGCATACATATACCAACATCCAGTTCTTTTTCCATTCTTTTCCATTCTGTTTATGTGACAAATTTGTGCCACTTTTTGGAGCGGATGACACGGATGGAACCACACCCCGGAAAATTTTGCTTGTCGACTGTCGTCCTTTATGCATACGTTTTGCGCTCCATCGGCCAGTGGGACCGGGCTCAAGAGAGCAGAAGGGTCGGGGAAAAAAATGTTGGAAATGTCATCAGACTGCTACCATATTATCATGTGGTGATGTATGCTCATGTATGTGTTGGACTGTGCGGGGGTGCTAAAAAAAAATTATTGGATAAATTCCACCACGTGTTGGAAAATGCAAAAAAAAGCATATAGATTTTTTTGAAAACCCAGAGATATTTTATGCGAATTAACCTTGAATATATTAATTAAAGAGAAATTGAAATACCCTGACTGTAAATGTTATTAACATTTGGCCAGAATGTATTTGCTAAAATGGGAAAAAGGAAAAAAATGAGAAAATACCCATCACAAGACAAAATCATTAAGAAAATATTGGAATGTGCTTTGAAATGAGTAGAATTGACATTCTTGGAAAACAGAAGAGAACAAGATGATAAACAATTTTATAAAATCTGGGAGCTATTCTATCAGGTTGGAAAATAAAACATGTAATGAAATAGTAGTTTCTTTAGAAATAATGAATCTATAAAGATTGTATCTTTTTTTTATACATCATACAAAATGATTTGTTAGGATAAGATTTGAGATGATAATATAACTGTCACAAAAACCAATTTAAGAAAAATATGATCAGTTTGGTTAAAATGAATGAATAAAGAAATCAAATGACTGATTAACAATGATATTAATGTATTTTATACTTGATTTGAAAATTAGAGATTATGATATTATCGTAATTGTAATTGAAGATACAAAATGAAGCACAAAACAATTATTTTATAACCAACCAGCACATTGTATGTTACTATTATATGGAAGTGGCTTTGATGTTTTATGTTTTGTTTGGTCTATGGGCTCATCTTAAAACACCAACAAAATTTTTTAAAAAAACTGATACAAAATGGGGACTAAAATAAACAAGGAAAACAAAGCAGATTATACAAAGTTGGGAAATCCTACAAGGTGACAACAAATAGTATTTCCCATAACTTGCCTACTGGTATTTATTATCTTGATCATTTTGCTGTTTGGCTTCTTGAGAGATCTAATTCCACTTATAGGAAAAGGGTACCTAATTTACTCAGGACAATTATTATTGGACCCAGATAAATAAATAAGAAAGTACTAATTGTTCTTTTCTACTGGGTTCTATTTTTTTTCTGAAGGAAAGAGGAAAAAATTGAAAACTTAGGTTAAATTGGGAAAAGCAGTAAATACGAATATCTAGTCACACAGGGCCTGAAGGGGCACACAGTCTTTAAATTAAATTCTCTTGTTCTACTAAGCAGCATTTCTGTGGTAGAATAGTGTTGTAATTTAAATTCCTGAGGATAAAAAGGGCAATAATAACCAAATGTTTCCTCAACCATATGGTAAACATTGTAATTCACTTCTGCCCCCCCCCCCCCAATCCAAAATGATTCTATAATAGTCTTTATTTAAAAAACCAGATTCAGATGAATTGACCAATAAAGGTCAAATACAAATGGATTTTAAGTATGTGAATGTAGGGTAATTGTTTAAGGCCAGAAAACATTGGTCTGCCCAATGGTATGTGCCGGGCATGATGCACAGGGAACTTCGTATATGCCTTGGTTTATCCAGGTCAATTTTATCTTTGAGATGTTTTAAGGATGGCTGTTATTTCTCTTTGTCTGATTTTGAAGCAGTCTTGCTGTGATGGCCCTATGTAGATTGTTACGATTTGTTGTAGTACCTCTTATGTAGTGCAGGACAGTTCTTTTCCATAGGTCTGTTGATCTTTCTAGGTCTTGAAAGCTAGTGATTTGTATTGTTTTGTGGAAGCCGTTGGCTGTCAGATATTGAGTCAGGGTTGACTTAATTCAGTCTTTATATGTGTCCTTTGTCTGCATGGCCGGTTTTGGTTCTGGGATTAGTGTTTTGGCCACGGAGTTTATCTGTTGCTGGGTGTGGTGGATGGGCATTGAGGTAGGGTTCGTGTGTGTTTCTTCTGGTATATGGTGTGTCCAGGTGTTGCCCCATCTGTTCTTTTGTAGATTAGTATATCTAGGCAATGTAGTTGTTTCTTTATTTCCGTTTCCATGGTGACTTGGATTTTGGATGGTGTGCTGTTATAGTGTGCTTAGGAAATTGTTCGTAGGTTTGCTTTTCCATGGCCAAATCACAAATCTGTCCACCGATGTATCTTTAGCCTAGTGGGCTTCTGAGTGGCATTTAGCCAGGGCTTGGATTCGAAATTCTTCCAATGAACAGGTTTTGCAATGACAGGACAGTGGTGATCCCATAGGCTCCTTCACACTTCCAGAGAGATGCTTAACTTTCCAGGCTCATCCAAGCAAGGCGGCAGTGGTGGAGAAGTCGCTTTGGCATCCTGGCCAAAGGTTTCGAGTACTCAGTCTCACCACCATGCAGCATCGCCCACAGACCGTGAGGAGAATTGTGGAAGCTTGCTGCATCCTGCACAATTCATGCCACCACTACCCAGTGGTTGCAGAACAGGCTGGTGGACCATCCAACAAGGCAATGGGAGATGGAGCCTGGTGGAATGGAGGCAAGGCGAAACCTGATAGGATTACTGTGGATGTGCAAGCCCCAACAGCAGCTTCACTGTGAAGGGAAGAAGCAGCGCATACCTCCTGAAACACTGGTGCAACTCCCCAGCTGAGCAGTGTAGTGGCAAGACAGGATGGTAGATGCTTAATGGATGCTTCCTTATGCCTTCTCATCAGCACTGATGAGATTGGCCATGTATGTTGAGTGGCCTACAATGAACAGGGCATTTAATAAAGAGGTTGTTTAATGTTGAAAATGTGTGGATCAATGATACATTGTTATTGATAATAAAGGGCCAAGACTGTGGCACCTGGGAAGTGACCATACAGTCCCAACTATGCTCATGCTGGCTTATCTATCCTACAGCTATTACCTCCCGATGCTATTCCACACAGGTAATCTAACCATCCACGGGCTATTACCCATCCCAAAGGTATACCCATCCCATCAGGCTATTACCCATCCCCAGATCCTAACCCATCCCACAGCTTTACCCATCAAAGGTATCCCTGCATCCACAGTATCCCATCGCCATATCCCTGCCCATCCCACAGCTATCTTACCCATCCACAGCATGCAAAGGCTTAAACCATTTCTAAAGTTTTCCACCAAGACTTTATTTTACAAAAATTAAATGAAGCAAGTGTCGTGACAAAGATAATCTTTATTAATAAAAGCTGTAAAAGAAATGACCCAATATAGTCCAAGTCAAAGATAAAGTCAAACAAGTAGCCACCCAGTCTCTAGCACTCTCTGCGTCACTTCTGAGGCTGCCCCATCGTCTCAGGGTGAAGGGTCCAGGTGCTGTGGAGGTGGCTGCTGCTGGAGATGCTGGTCTGAGGCGCCTTGGGGTGCTGCGTCCCGAGAGGACAACAGGGGACGTGTTGGAGGAAGCTCTCAGAAGCTGGCTCAGTCCCTTGTGATGGTTGAGGCCCTTCCTCCAGGACATGGGGTGTATCAGCCCCTAATACCGATGACAGATCGCTTCTAGCTGAGGCCTGGCTTGCTAGTGGATGGAGGACAGGAGCAGTGTAGTGGGGATGTCTGGATCTGGCAAGCTGAGTGCAGTTGAGCGTGGTGGCATCTGTGCATTGGTGCATCTGTGCTACGTGGCATCGGGTTGTAAGGGCACGTGGATGTCGGTGGCACACTGGCATTCGTGGCATCGTGGCATCTAGGTGGCACCAAGTATGTGCCTGTGACTGGGACTGGGCTACCTGCTGCCGGAGCTCTGGTAGCTGTAGCCTTGGTAGGGTGAGGCCTGCTGGAAAGCCTTGGAAGGCAGTGACATCATCTGGGTGAGGAGGCCTGGACTGGGGTGGGGCAGGTTACAGACTCAGGTCTGGATGGGTTGTTGAAGAAGACCGGTGATCCGTGTCCTTTATACAACCTGGTACTGTGAGTTCTGACATGTTCATGAGGGTCTGGTTGACGTAGGTGAGGAAGGGCTGCGGTGGAGGATGGGACGTCAGTGTGTACCAGCTGAGAGAGAGGATTCTGCAACGCTTGCTGCACCTATGGTCCTCTGATCTCCAGCAGGACAGTGTGCTCTGCCCTCCCGTCTGGCTTCTGCCCTGCTTTCCTGTGGAGGTGGGAGCTGGGGTTGGATGTGGGTTGCCTGTGGTGAAGTTGCCCTCTCCTTGCTCCCACTGCGTCAAGGGGGTCTCCCATTGCGCTCTGCACAGGGGTAGTGCACGCCTGCAGGGGGGGGACTCCGATGTGGCAATCAGCTCCACAGATGATCCTCGGCCTGGACACAGGAAGCTGTACTTTGGCCAGAAGAGGACTGGCGTCTCTTGCGGCTGCCTGAAGGGGGAGAGGGTTGCAGAGGGCTGCTCCTACGGTTGGCGGATCTCACCACTCCGACGAGAGCTGCACTTGGCCATTCCTAAGGTCTTCGAGATCCGTCAGTGCGTGGCCTTGAGAATCTTGAGTGGCAGCTTCCTCGTAACACAGGTGTGCATGTGCGTTCCACAGCTGAAGGAGCACCTGCCGAATGCTAGCCGCCAGGCTCTCCGCCTTCTCTCTCCCACAGCGAAAGAACACTGCCAATATGCTCTTTTGGTTTCTCGAATGAGGCATGTGTCCTTTCCGCAAAGAGGGTAGCTCGTTTATCCTCTTAGCCATTCAGCACCTCACCTCATAGTTCCTGTCGATGACGTCATGCCTCCTCTCCCATGTTCGTCATACCGCTATGCCCTCTACCTCCCTCTGGCAGGGCCCATCTGGGCCCATGCTTATCAGAGGGCTCGAGGTCTGTCAGGGGCTGCTTGCTCCATCACACCACCACCAGAGGCAGCAGCAACAACACAGTAGAGCAAAAGCAGGACCACGCCAGTCACCAGCAGTACAGCAGAGCAGACAGCAGCACCAGGCAGGTAGAGCACCAGCAGGCAAACACGCAGCTCGCCAACACCAGCAGGACCTAGGATCAGCACGCAGCAGAGTAAAGGCAGCAGCGCAGACAGCACCAGCGAACCAGCAGGACCAGCACACAGGAGCGCAGACAGGCACCAGGCAGCCTAGCAGGACCAGGAAGCACCAGCAGGGACGCAGGACAGAGCATAGGCCACAGAGTAAAGCACCAGCAAGACAGCACCAGCACAGGAGCAGCGCAGAAAGGCCACGCCATCCAAGACCTCCACGAATAAAAGCCAGACCAATTATATACAGCTCTAGCCACCCGCAGAAGTAAGCACCAGCAGAAGCACCACGCACCAGGAGCCAGCGCCAGCAGAGTAAGACACCAGCAGGAAGCACCAGCCACCAGGAGCGCGCCCAGAGAAGCTCCAGCACCAGAAGAGTCAGCCCGAGCAGCAGAAGCCCCAGCAGAAGCAGAGTCAGGGCCAGGGGGTGGGATGGTGGACCTGTCCCTCTTGCCAGGGCTGGCACCAGATGGCAGAGGCTTTCTCTTCTTCCCCATAGTTGTTGGCTTGCTGGCTGGCTGGCTGGTTGGCTGGAGCTCTGTCTGGCAGCAGGTCTTTCCTCTGAATGGTGACCTGCTTGCGAGCTGCTTCCCTTGATATCCGCGGAGCTGACGCAATGCATCCTCCCCGCATGTGCAGTGAATGCTCTGCATCCGCTAGGCATCCACTAGGCTTCCGCTCTGCATCCACTTCATCCGCTCGGCATCCACTCTGCATCCGCTCTTTCCATTGCGCATCCACTTTGCTGTGCTCCCCCGGAAGCCCTGCGGATGTGCCATCAGCTCCCATGTGCTTCCATCCGCTCGGCTTCCGTGGAGTATCCGCTTTCCATCCTGGCTACGTCCTCTCCCCGTCCGTTCCTTTCCCTTGTTGTCCGCTCTGGTTATGCAAATTCGGGGAAATTTTGAGAGCGGATAACAATGGATGGAACATTTTCTCGTCCACTATGTCCTTTTTACAAACGTTTTGCATCCATCGGCCAATGTGACAGGCCCTTTAAAATCACTACAATGACGTGGGATAATACCTGAAGGAAGCTGAACTGAATTGATGTAAGTATCCGCGAAAACTTAAAAAGATATATATGTATGTATGTATGTATGTATGTACGTATGTACATACATACATACATACATACATACATTCGAGTCCTTTTACTCGAAGCCAAGCTGCACTGAAAGCCTTCAGTACAGGAACAGAGTGTTGCCAGCCAATCAAAGCCACAAAACAGACAGAAGAAACCAGAAACACCAATCAAGCAAACTCCAAGACCAATAAACACAGACCAAGACTCCCAACCAATCAGGATGAAGAAAAAAGCATTCTGGCACAACAGTAGGCTAGCCTCAAATTTAAAACTAAACGGCTGTGATAGCCTGACTCACAGACGAACTCAATACAGAAGCCTGATGATGGCAGATGAGATTCTGCCGAAACGTTGCTACAAAGCACAGCTACAATGATGTGGGATAATTCCCGAAGGAAGCTGTTTAGATANATAGACATAGACATAGACATAGACATAGACATAGACATAGACATAGACATAGACATAGACATAGACATAGACATAGACATAGACATAGACATATAGATATAGATATAGATATAGATATAGATAGATATAGATAGATATGTTTTTTTAAGTTTTCACGGGTACTTACATGTATGCTGTTCAGCTTTGTTCAGGTGTGAGATTCTGCCGAAATGTTGCTTCAACTTTAAAAGCACAACTACAATGACGTGGGAAAATATCCGAACAAAGCTGAATACTTCTGAAATTCTCACAACAAAAGATTCCCTTGAGATGGACAGGAGTGCAACAATTGTTTACTGGTGTACGTTACAGGAATTGCATTTCAAGCCTAAGAAATAAGTCAACAGAAATAATATGACTATTCCCTTATCTGTATTTACTTGGTATTATTTTAGCTCCAATGTTTTTTTCCTTTTTATTTATTTATTACCCGTATTACAAATACAAAAATGTCAGCATATAAGTAAATATCAATGCTATGAACAGAAATGCTAAATATTATAAAATGAATTCTAATTCACATTCACCCACTTACAAACATGCATGAACCAAGACACTACACGGACACATACAACATCTTCCATTAAATCATTCATGCTGCAATACTCTCACTTTAGGTTTGAAAGGTTTAAATTGTAAACATTGATATCACATCAGAATACATAATCGGTCCTGGCTCCCTGGTTTTGAGAAACTGCTTATGTTTATTTACTTAACAATCACTTAACCTATTAGGACACAATCAACCAAAGGAACAGCTTGCCTTCAGAAGTTGTGGGAAGGTTATCACTTGCGACTTTCAAGAAGAGATTGGACTGCCATTTGTCAGAAATGGTGTAGGGTCTCCTGCTTGGGCGGGCAGGGGTGTTGGACTAGATGACCTACAAGGTCCCTTCCAACTCTGATTATCTGTAAGTGGATCCTGCTCCAAAAGACTTAAACCAACTTAAAAAGACCATGATGGCTTCAGTGCTGTTGCTAAGGGAGCTGTAAGACACGTCAGAAATATTTAAGCAGAGAAAATTCAACAAGTATTCCATCTGCTAAGGCTGGAGTCATCCTGAATCCTATGTTCCTCTTTAAAAAGTTTTTTTCTAAAGTTTTGATATGCACTTTCTCAGGAATAGATTTTTGGGGAGAAGTGGGGAGAATGACTCTATTCCTCTCATTCTCTGTTCTAGGAACAGGTACAACTTAAACACAGCTCAATGCCCCTCTTAGTCATGGCTTTCACCTGTCTTCACTGAGCAATTGCAAGTCAATGAGGTAAGAGGACTTCCAGTTTGCACCCTGGGTCTATCTGGGACTTATATCACCTGCATCTGTCTTTCACATATATCCTAACCTTCTTCTTTCTTATCTTAATTTCTCAAAATTACTAATGGCAAAAATAATTATTTTTACTTCACCTTGTAATATAATATTTGGCTGACAGTGTCTTGGAGATGGTACTCACCATAATTTACTTAGTGTTCGTCCCTGCATGTGGAAATGCAAGATGCCAGTGTATAAATAAATATCAATGCTTTAAACAGAAATGCTAAACATTAGAAAATGAGTAAGATAACATATTAGGTTAGCTTGTCTTAGTTAAAGTAATTGATCTGTAAAGTGATTTCTGGGTAGATTTCTCCCTTCTCATCCCACTCAGGAGTACCCTCATCTGCTAAAGGTCACTGCTCTCAGTTGCCATTAAGTTAAATGGTGCTAAAATACTCCTTTCTTGGCAATCGTGGGGCTGTTTTATGAACATATTAATTGGGACAACTCTTTCTCCCTCTGGCTTAGCATCATACATTGACCCAGGCATTTGAAACTACCAACAAAGCTGCACTACCAGCAAAAATGCACTATAAGTGGTGTCCAAAAAAAGGAGAGAGATCAGCAATATATTTGTGTTTTACTTTTAATGACCTTGATAGTTTCAGTCAGACTTCAGACCCACTAGCACAGGGGTGTCGAATTTGTGGCCTGCAGGCTAGATGTATCACGTGCTAGCCCTGCCCCCGGCTGGTTTAGCAAAAGGGGAAAAAGTCCCGATATATCATGTGACAATGCCATGATGACACGAGTTTGACACCCCTGCACTAGCATATCATATTACAACTAAATCCATTCATTCTTCCTGAATGTTTTTTCATCCTTCCAGACTAACTTACGACCTATCAAAGTACTAGCCAGGTCTGATCATACTTATCTTTTTGAGGTCACTACATAGTTTGGAACCACTACCTTTGAGGCCTTGTGGCTCAGCAAGACACAAAACTCAGCCAAGAATGAGATAAACAGACAAGGGAATCACAGGGACAGGAACAAGTAAAGGTAGACGTGGGCAGCAGATAGGTGACTGAGTCCAGGTACAGAGTTGCACCTGTCTGTTGATATGCAACATTTCTGAAAGTAAGGCATCTTATCTGTGTGTGGTTACAATCTGATAAGTATGACAGATTGAAAAGAGTACTCATATTCTCTGCTAGGTTTATCTTAGGTTAATCTTTCTGTAAATTCTTAATACATCAGTAACACAGGTAAAAGCTAATATAAATGCCATAGCTTCTGGAGTAGTGTTTTTAGTTGCACAAGCTCCAGCTTCTCAGGAAATAATTAACAAATCCCTAAAACAAACAAACAAATTAATCGTAACTATCTTGTTATCACCTACAAAGCATTTGTTAAAATTTACAATGACAGAAATGGAAAAGTGAAGCAGAATTCAGATAAAGTGCCTTTTCTGCATTTCTTATTTCTGCATTTCTTATAGTTTTTATTTCATGGCTTTCTTACCTCTCTAACTGACATTCCAAAAGGATGTTTCAATGAAACCTGGATCAAAGTGATGTAGCTTTTCAAATATTAGAATAGCCATTCATTCTACTACTTCTGCATTGTTTTGTTTTATTTATTGGTGAGGATGACCTCACTTCCTCTCTCCTTTTTTCAAACTAAAAATTAAAGCGGGATGTCATATTGCATAAGGTCCATGGATAACATTAGTCAGCATAATCAACTTTGGCAAAGCCATTCCCCTGTTTGGAGGTGAATGATTTAATTTCCTGTTTCCATTATCATTTCCCCAACAACAACAAAAGTCTGAGTTAGCAAACCTGCAGGAATATATTCTGTGGCTAAAAAGATCTGTGAATCATGGTTGCTCCCTGTAAAGTTCTTTTTTTATATGCTACTAGCTCAATACCCATGCTTCACAAGGAAACTGTTTGGTCGAATTTAGTTTTGGGGAGGAAAATAAGGAGAAAAAATGCTGCCTCTGCCTTCCAGCATTTATCAGTATTCATCTGGCTAGTGTCCTGTCAGCGTATGAGAGAGTTGATGGCTGTTTGGAAACTGAAACAGTATTTGCTGTGTGAGTAAGAAGAAGACATCAAGGAGCCTGTACGTGGCTTAGCTGAACTGCAATTGGAACAGAGTTCTTTTCAGGTGGGGAGGTGAGTAGAACTCTTTAGCATCTGAGTGTGTGAATAATAATATAGGAATTACTAATGCTCTCATGGTCATTTCAAAAAATCCTTTCTTAGCGAGCACCTAGAAACCAAGAGGAACATATGTGTCAAATTTTAAGTTTGTAGGCTTTACAGTTCTGGAGACTTTGTGATGATGCATGAGTGGCATTTCAGTACACTACACAATGTCACAAATTCTATATATTACTTAATAGTAATATGTTTATTATTTACTGTATATTGCTATAAACAATAGAAAAGTTCCACCCAAGGCAGAATGAATACTGGTATACTTATAGAATTAGATTTGTTCGATGTGTCAATGATAATACAATTTTGAAGAATATATTAATTCCACTCATTAAATTGATTTATCATTTATCATGTACACAGTAAAAAAAAAAGGACTCCCTGTATTGGAACTGTTGATGCTCCATTTCTTTTTTAGTGCGTGAACATCACTGTGAAAGAAGACCTTTATGATAAAACAGTGATGCAATATGAAACCGTACATAAATAAGTTTCATGGATTTGCTGACTATATTTAGAATTAAGATATTAATATTTATGGAGCAACTCATGCTTTTTCATTGTTGTTAATGAAGATATGAGCTGCCTTTTTTCCCCCTTTTACTCCACTTTTGTCTCTGGCCTCAAAATGGAAGCATCAGAATTTTAGAATCTAATTTATTTTGCAGAAGCTGCAATAAACTTTAGTAATGTGACCTTTTCTTTATTCCTTAGTTTACAATCTCATATAATGTTTTGTATGAGCAAGAGACCCTTGGAAGAGCCAATCAGAAACTGTAATATTACACACACTGACATTTTTTAAGCTATATCAACAACCTTTATTAACTTTACAAATCAGTACGGTTCTCTGGAGGAAGAAATGAAGTACATTGGAATAGGAATGCAATTTTATTAACTTATTATAAATGTATTTTCTGTAGCTGGGAGTGTACAACACTTCAATATAAAGGATTTCATTGTAAGGACATAAACAGAACCTTTGGAAACAGATATAATTTTCTATACTTATATCTTTGTTTTTATTATGAAAAATAGAATTGATATTACCTAACTAAGCATTAAAAGTGTTTCACAGATACAATTTCATGGACCATGATTGAAATACAGTAAAATACATTAGCTGAGGCAAGGAACTTAACCATTAGCAGAAGCTGAGTACAGAGAGCATACTGATGTTATTCCAGTTCAGCAATAGCACTTGGACTTACATACTACTTCATAGTGCTTTATAGCCCTCTCTAAGCAGTTTACAGAGTCAGCATATTGCCCCCAACAATCTGGGTCTCTAAATATGTCATGAATAATATAAAAACACCTAAGAAATGTCCTTTTATTCCAGAAGTTTTCCTATCTTAGGGAAAAATAATTTCAAATAAGAGGGGAACGAAGAAAATATGGCATTCAGTTGGCACTAGGAGCTGCAAAATTATAGTACTATCAGGGGATTCCTCGGTGCATTGCCACCAACTAGACCCATTCTATACAAACATGGGATTATGGTCCACTGAGCAGCCTACTGCAACCATGGGATAAAGAGATCATCAATATAATCAATATATGTTGAGAAGAGGGAGTCAAGCTATTCTCCAAAGCACCTGAGGGCAGGACAAGAAGCAATGGGTAGAAACTAATCAAGGAGAGAAGCAACCTAGAACTATGGAGAAATTTCCTGACAGTTAGAACAATTAATCAGTGGAACAAGTTGCCTCCAGAAGTTGTGAATGCTTCAACACTGGAAGTTTTTAAGAAAAGATGGGGCAACCATTTGTCTGTAATAATATATGACTTCCTATCTGACCATTGGGATTGGGCAAGAAGACCCCTGAGGTCCCTCCCAACTCTGTTATTCTATTTTATTCTCCCTCCACCCCTTCTTTCTCCTCCTCCTTCTCTGCCTCCTCCTCCTCCTGCTCCTTCTCACCTTTCCTTCCTTTACTGTCCATTTACAATAGAATAGAATGACAGAGTTGGAAGGGACCTTGGAGGTCTTCTGGTCCAACCCCCTGCCTTGGCAGGAAACCCTTCACCACTTCAGACAAATGGTTATCCAATCTCTTCTTTAAAACATCCAGTGTTGGAGCATTTACAACTTCTGGAGGCAACTTGTTCCCACCGATTAATTGTTCTAACTCTCCGGAAATTTCTCCTCAGCTCTTTCTTTAGAGAAATGAAAGAACATGCTGCCTGATTAGTCAAGAGGGAAAAGACAACATAAACAGGGAGTGTCATGAAAGAAAAAAAGTGAAATAGCAACAGGCAGAGAAAAAAAGTAGTGATATAATTCCCAGACATAAACAGTCAACACCCAGATAACATCAGTAATTATTGGTATAATTTTAATAACGCAATAATAAATCAATCTTGTCCAGAATCCCTTTACCTTCAGTACTGCTACTGTTCATCTTCCTAGTTTGGGATCAATATGAATCTCTGGACTTAAATCTGCAAATCCATATAGAAGATATTGGGCTGTCAATATAACTCTGACTCTTTCACCATGAAAACGCACATTAGACAGAATACTCCAATTTAAAAATAGCCAATTAATCTTTGGGAGAGGGGGAAAAGTGAACCTCATAGATTATTATAGTTGTTGTTCTTGGTCATACAGTAGGCCAAATGTTTAGATTGGGTTTGGAATTTTTATTCACCTACTGAATTCTTCCCAAACACATGGGATGGGCAGGATGCTGTCTGTTGATGTTAAAGGTTTCATCACAGGATGAAAGCTGTTCCAAATAAAGTTGCATTTTGCAATTGACCAATTTTGTCAATGTCAATGTGTTTAAGTGGTGGGTATTATTATTAGTATTATTATTACTTTGTACCAATGTAGTTCTGATAATGCTGTTCAGTTTACCTGCAAGTATTTCTTAGTGTATATTCAGTTCATATATTTGTTATTTGACTATTTTATCCTGATATTATTGCAACTTATAAAGTTCTACCTTAATTATGATAGATGTTTCAGAAAAATCCTTTCAGCTAGCTGATCATTATTATAAGAGTTTGAAAGAATTTGACATTAATTATTTATATCACCTGTGAAATAATGAACTCAAATGTCCTTGTAAATCAATAAAAAGTTGCTTTAAAGAATGTGAGAATAAGGTCTTTAGATGTTAAAATGAGGTGATCAGAACTGAAAATTTTGTTACATGTATCCATGTATTTGTTACAATCCAGAAAATGTTGAATAAGGATTGGATACAAAATTGTTGCAAGGTTATGGAATTAACATGGGAATTAACACCTATTTGGTTAGCTATTGTATATTCTTAGTATGATATCAATAAATGTGGGGTTTTTTTACATATGAAGGATAGCCAAATAAATTATTAACATATCTGAAAGGATGTTATAGCTAATTTGAAGTAAGTTGCTGATCTGTATGACTTGCCAATATATTTTTTTATCTTTTTCAACAAAAGCAATTTACTCAAAATTTTGCTTGGTTTTTTTTCAGATACCATTTTCTAGGCTTTTTTTCCTTCAGGATGTTAACATAGTATCCCACACTTAACACAGTTCCAAGTTCAAAGCCTTTATTATTGTAGGTCATGTATACAGTGAAATTGATTTAGCCTCTACTGGTGCAGTTCATACAAGAATACAAGACAACATGAATAATATAAAGAATAAACCTTATACAAGTACTTAGGAAAAAAACTAGCCATAAATGTCCATATGTATATCAAATTCTGTGCAACATTAACACAGTAAGATAGATTTAGATATAAATACTATAGATTCAGATAATTTTTATTGTTGCCATTTAGTTTGCAATCTTAAAGCAAATGTTAAAAACTTTTTGGGGGGAGCCTGCCCAATGAATAGAACTTGAATCAATGAGCTCGATTTACCTTTGGGTGAATTAATTTGTCATTCATGAGCTAATTTAGTGCATTAAGACACAGATTATTTTTTTCTGACCTGTTCCAATTTATATGACCACCCAGATAGTTGAAGGATTTAAATTTCAGGAAATGATGTTGCCTCCAAATCAGGGATAGTCTTGTTTAAACAGACAGCCTCAATCAATCTTTCGCAATGCATCAAGGCCCACAGTCTTTACAGTCTTCTCCACTGATGTGATTAAAATATTTCATCACTTCAGCACAGAAATAATTATAATTTTTTTTGTTACACTGTTAATTATTACTGCTAATTATTATTTATTCTATTATTATTAAAACATCAAACCAACATAAAAACCTGAAAATTTAAGTCCTCACAAAATTATCTCTTTTTCATCCCCAGTAATCATTATGAAGTCACCATTATTTGCTTAATCATGATCATTAACATTAGCAACACTTGCTTCAAAAAAAATAAGGTATTGGTGTATTTTCTGTGAAAATATTTACAGACCCCTCACATCCTGAACCTAAACTGTTTCAACTCCTACCCTCAAAATGATGCTATAGAGCATTGCACACCAGAACAACTGAGCACAAGAACAGTTTTCTCCCAAATGCAAATAATTCCCTCAACACTGTCAAACTATTTGCTAAGTCTGCATTATTATTATTATTAATATTAATAATCCTTCCTTCTCCTCCCACTTGGGATTGTATAACTGTAACTTTGTCATGTGTATCCTTACGATTTATATTGACTGTTTCCTAGTATGATTTGATTGCTTATTGTACCCTATGACTATTATTAAGTGTTAATACTTAATAATATTAAGTATTATTAAGTGTACCTTATAATTCTTGACTCTTGACAAATGTATCTTTTCTTTCATGTACACTGAGAGCATTTGCACCAAGACAAATTCCTTGTGTGTCCAATCACACTTGGACAATAAAGAATTCTATTCTGTTCTATTTTCCTCAGACAACTGCAACTAATATCGATCTGTATTAACTATATTTTCTGCTTGAGATCATAATGAAGAATCTGGCAGGATTTGTGTGTCTTTGTATTTAGGAAAAAATCAGGCAAGTGGCTAAGACTAAAGTAAAGACAAAACAATTTTTAAAAATCTGGAAAATAATGAGAAAGTGAGCATGTAAATAATAATTCAAAACATCAAGATTTGAGAGATAATTCAAAATATCAAGATTTTTAAATCTTCCATATCATAGAAAAGAAACTAGAAACAGAAGGCAAATTTCAGAGTGATTTTTTTTCTCCTGTATTTTGAACAGTACATTTTTTTAAATAGACTGTTGTTTGTCTATAAGTGTGTGTATTTGTCTACAACAAATCTTACTTCTTTTATTCATACCAAAGCTCACTATCTAATTTATTCCCAAATGAGCACTGAATACATTAAATGTAAACTGTATGATAGCTTCATACCTTGCTTAAAATGAATAGGTACAGATATAATCACATTTCATTTCAAAATAGGGAGACTCTTTACAAAAGAATCAGGGCACTAAAAAGGGTTGAAATGAAAACCACACTTTTTCAGAAAAGGTCATACATCTTCACAAAGCTTGGTAATTACTCAAACCTACTCAATAAGTTAGGTTCAGCAGCTAAAGATATTCAATTGATAAGGTACCAGATAGTTCCAGGAGACAGTACACTTAATTAGCAGGGCCAAGGAATCTATTTGAGGCAAGATATGTTTTATTAGGAAATCAGAAGAAAAAAGCACACACATTTTCCTTGCTGATGCCTCAAAAATGCTAGCACTAAGTGCAGAAAGCAGGAGGGGGGAAAGATTCAAAGAACATATTGCCAAAGAAAGAGGGAGAAATTATATAGAAACAGGGATGCCATAAGCAGGGATGCAAATTGTGTGATGCACAAAGGCACCATGACTCCTGGGACACCAAATGATGGAAACAGTAGTAGCCCAGTGCTACATTGTAAGGTACCTGGTTGGGGGAAGAAGCCTGTCCAGTTACTACTCTGTCCATCTGACCAGGAATTGTAGAAGAAAAGGGAAAGGAAAACATTGGCATTTGACACAATTACTATGTCAATTGATGCTCTGCTGGAAAAGAACTTTTTTGCACAAAGGTTCCTTACAGGGCAGCTGTGGTCCTATATATAAACATATATAAAGGAAAGAAAGAAAGAAAGAAAGAAAGAAAGAAAGAAAGAAAGAAAGAAAGAAAGAAAGAAAGAAAGAGGAAAGGAAAGAAAGAAAGATGTATATTGAGCCCTGNGGAGGGAGGGAGGGAGGGAGGGAGGAAGGAAGGAAGGAAGGAAGGAAGGAAGGAAGGAAGGAAGGAAGCCAGAACATTAAACCAAACCAAGTTAATTGTGTGCTAAAGTGGGATGAGAACATAGCAAAAACAGTTGAATAACTTTCTGGTTACAATTTTTATTGCGATATATTTAGCAGTTCAAGTGCTGCAGTGGCCTAGATTGAAGCATAGTCTGAAGTACTGAGGCAAGTAGCACAGCCAAGAGGTTTCATTATGAAATGAATAAAGCCTCATAGCCTGGTGGAAATTTCAAAAAATATTTTTTCTGCTTAAAAAAATATTGGTAAATATTTCATCAGGCACTGCATAAAAAGCTGATCAGTCCTTCACCAGATAGTAAATTTGCTGCAAGAAAATGTTGTGATGGTCAACAACTTGAAAACAGCTTGAAAAAGTAGAAAATTTAGAAACCAGCCTATCAGTGATTCTTAATTATGATGGTTATATGTTACCTCAGAGATATGTATCGAGATATTTTATTTATTTATTCATTTATTGTCTCCCTATGACTCTGGGTGACTCACAAATAAAAATATTTTTAAAAAGAAACAATGAGAAACAAAATGAAGGAATAAAGATGAGAAAATAACAAAAATTAACTGGAACAGAGAAAAGGATCCAAGGGGAGTTTTCTCTCTCTTGCTAAATCCCTGGGAGAAGAGTTGGGTCTTCATTGTTCTTCTGAACAACAGGGGAATGAGAGCCAGCAAGATATGTGGAAAACATCAATTCCAGAAGGCAGATACTGCTACAGAGAAAGCATATTTCCAGGATCCCAATAGATGTAGGAAACTATAGGAATACTCAAGTAACCAGGTAGTATTCTATGCAGCGTTTTATAAATAACAATTAATACAAACTGCAAGAAGCACTGTATAAATAACAATTAGTACAAACTGCATCTTGCAAAGAGGTATTACATGGATATACCTTTCCCATCACTGCCCATATCACTGCATTCTGGATGAGTTGAACTTTCTGTATGGTCTTCAAGGGCAGCCCCACATAGTACACATTGCAGCAGTCAAGCTGTGAGGTGACTGCAGTGTCTGAAAGACCTCCCCATGAAGGAAATGTTTCTGAATACCAGAACAATAAATAAAGAACAATAGAAATAATCTTTACTCAAGGGCTTCTCACTGATATCTAATTGGCCACTGTGAATCTTGATCGACCTTCAGAGTGATCAAACCAATTCTTTCTAACATGTTTTTGTCCAAATTCTGCTATATATTTAAGAGAAATTTCCCATTTTCTTTCTCTGGGGCATTAAACTTGTGACAATATCCATGTAATGAATACTTGAATGAATTTATGTGTTAATACAGTGGTTCCCAAAGTGGGCAGTATTGCCCTCTGGGTGGGTGGGATGCCTTAGGGGGGGGGTGCTAAGAAGCAAGGGGGCCAGCAGGGTGGTGCTAAGAGGTGGCAGGAGGTGTTTGAGGCACCAGCAGGCTCACCCCATTGGGTCCCTTGCACTGCTCCAGTGCAACAATCAATTGCGTCTGTGGATCACCTGGGGGGGCAGAGGAAGGGGGGCTTTGACTATATGCCCAATATACAGGATCCCGCTCAGCCAAGCCCACCCCTCTTTGTAGTTGATGTGCCTGACAGCAAGTTCACAGGCTGCCCCTCCTACCAGGGATCAGCCTCCCAAGCTGCTCCCTCCTCCTGGGGCATTCACGTCGAAGAGGGCGGTGCTGTTCCCTCCTTCCTGGAGCCGGTACAGAGCAGGGTTGAGGAAGCCCAGGGTAGGCAGCAGCGGCACGTTGGGAAAGTAGAGCTTCCCAACATGCCATCGCCACCAAGAGGTGCCGCCCCAAAGCAACAGCAATTGGGAAGCGGGATCCTGGATGTTGGGCACGTGGTCAAAGCCCCCTTCTTCTACCTTCCTGTCTGTCTGTTTGTCTGTCTGTCTACCTATCTACAAATATATCTATCTATCTTTCTATCCATCCATCCATCCATCCATCCATCCATC
Source organism: Laticauda laticaudata (assembly GCA_004320025.1). Lineage (NCBI taxonomy): Eukaryota > Metazoa > Chordata > Lepidosauria > Squamata > Elapidae > Laticauda > Laticauda laticaudata. The sequence goes on from BHFT01026781.1 coordinate 19,653, forward strand.
CATCCATCCATCCATCTATCCAAAAGGTCTGTCTGTCTACTTACTACCTACCTACCTATCTATCCATACATACATACATACATACATACACACATACATACATACATACATACATCTATCTACCTACCTACCAATATAGCTATCTATCTATCAATCTATCTGTCTATCTATCATCTGTCTATCCATACATACATACATCAATCCATCTATCTATCAATCTTCCTACCTACCTATCTACCAATATATCTATCTATCCATCCAAAAGTTCTGCCTGTCTGTCTGTTTGACTGACTGACTGTCTGTCTGTCTTCCTGCCTGCTTGCCTGCCTGCCTGCCTACCGATTTATCTATCATACATTTATCTAAAAGGTCTGCCTGTGTGCCTGCCTACCTACCTACCTAATTAACTATCTATCAATATATCTATCTACCTACCTACCTGTCTTTCTCTCTATCTATCTATCTATCTATCCATCCATCCATCCATGTTCAAGGCGTCAGCCCTGCAGGTACATCGGGAAAGTAGAGCAAAGCTAGTCTGGGAGAGAGGGAGGGAAGGAGGGAGGGAGAGAGAGACAGAGAGAGAGAGAGACCTGATGCATCAGATTGAAATGAGGCCCAATTTAGACTGAGGCCCTTTTCCACATTGAGGCATCTTTGGCTTCTATTAAAAGTTTTGTGGATGAAACATGGTCAAGACTGTCAGGAAGCTCTCACATTTTGTTGAGGCTTTAAAGAGGATCCATTGGACCAGATCCCCACCCTAAAAATTACTTTTCCCCAATGTATTACAGTGCCAATTCTGAAGAAGGCAAGACCAAAATGTATTGGTAAATTACAAGAAGGACACACACACACACACACACTCCCTTCTAACCCTGCTGGAGCAAGTGATTGGAAGATATCTCATTATCTTTCTCCTCCCTCTCTCCCTCCTTCTTTATTTCTTTCTCTTTCTGTCCCTTCCTTCCAACCCTCCCCCCTCTTTCTTTGTCCCTTTTTCTTTTTTTCCCATTTCTCTTTATTTTCTTCCTTCTCTCTTTCTCTCTCTCTTTCTTTTCTCTCTCTCTCTTTCCCTCTCTCAGGCTCACCCCATTGACTTGATGCACCGCTCCACTCGGACTTGTTTGGGCAGGTCCTTCCAGTGCAGCGGGCTCAATGGGGTGGGCCTGCGGGGCCAGCACCTAAAACGTGCAGTGGCAGCACGTTTGAAAAGTAGAGCAAAGCCAGAGGTTGGTAATTTTTGTTGCAAAGAATCACAAAAGCTTCTGTGCTGTGCACAAGAAGGGATACACATGTCAATGCAATTCAGCAACATAAAATAAAGAAATACAAATAAGACAAATCAACAAGAATCTGCAAAGCTTCTTTGATTAGATTCTAGTAGTGAATAGAATCTAATTAGAGATGTTTTGCCGATTCTAGTCCAATGATGACCTGCTCCAGCAGGGTTAGAAGGGAGTGTGTGTGTATGTGTGTGCATGGCTGTCAAAACTCCAAAAACAGGTCAAGTAGCTCTGGGGAGATCAGTCATAAATTAGAACACTTGCTAAACAATCGGCCATTAAGTGAGGACCACTTGTATTTGGTTTGGCAGTCACCTGACCATGCCCACCCAGTCACATGACCACCAAACCACACCTACCCGGTCATGTGACCACCAAGCCATGCCCAGCCATCAAGCCACACCAGCCAGTCATGTGACCAGCAAGCCACATCCACCCAGTCACATGACTAGCAAGCCACACCCACCCAGTCATGTGACCAGCAAGCCACATCCTCAAATTAGGCCATGCCCACAGAAATTTGAATCCCACCCCTGGGTGGGCAGCACTGAGAATGAGTTTATAGCACCAAGTGAGCGGTGGACTGAAAAAGTTTGGGAACCACTGTGTTAATCCCTCTTCTTTCCTATGCTATTTAGCATAATGTTTCTAGATATATTTTTTTAAATCTCCCATGGGCAAAGGGAGAAAAAGGTAAAACGAAGTGAAAGGGTTTCAATGTTCTCTTGTTAGTAATTAAACAAGCTTTCTATAAAATGTGAACACCTGTAGCTCATATAAAGCATTTAGCTGAAAAGAAAAAAAAATCACTCCAAAAACAAAACCTCAGAGATATCCAAGCAAGTTCTGGAAAACTATTTCTCAAGTACCAGTTTTCCAGGACAAATCCGAGCAGTCTATATTTACTCAGAATACCACTGAGTTTTGTGAGATTTTATCCCAGGTAAGTATTTATTAGATTGCAACCTCAAAAATGTTGCATATTATCTCTCTGTTCCTGATCTGTCTGCATTGAAGTGAAGGGATAAATACAATCTATGCTCAAGCAGGGGACTCCAACCACATATAAGATGCCTTAAGATCTGCAGCTAAATACATAGAGATCAGTCACAACATGCTTGAAGGAGCAATCTCATTTCCACACACGAACTCATTCGGTGAAAAGAAAAGAACCACAATAAATAGGTAAAATTAAGCCCTGTACCTCCGTTTGGATTAAAGCTAGGTCCAAGGCACAGGTGAAAAAAAAAAAAAATTCCCTACCAGCTCTGTGGGCATGTCTTGGTATATTTGGTATAATAGTCATAGCAACCAGAGGCAATTTTTTTACTGATTCAAATTGTCCCTACCACCTCTCCCGAGGTGGGACAAGGTGGTTGAATTTCATCCCTGGTTCTGTGTGAACCAGATCAACACGGAAGATCATCAAAATCTGTTCTACCTCAGCAAATGCAGAGGTGGTATTCAGCACCAAGACTGGTCAAGACCTCTTGGCCATCGTCTTTAAAACTCATCAAGTTTCTTGGCCGAAATACCACCTCTGACTGCTCCCGCCCCCATCTATTCTCTTCCTCCCGAGTCCCAGCTAATTGGCTGGGTCTTCTTTTGTTGCCCTGCACAAGAGAATGAAGCTGGAAAGCAGGTTAGTGGGGTGGGAAGGGAATGCGATTTTCCTTCCCCTGTAGTGGGGGGGGAATGGAGATTTTACAGTATCCTTCCCCTGCCATGCCCACCAAGCCACGCCCACAGAACTGGTAATAAAACAAACTGAATCCCACCACTGCTGTGATCTCACTATTTTGGGAAGAGAGATATACACCAGGATTAATATATAGTTGCATCTGAGAAAAAAAAGGGGGGGCAAACTTTGGCTGGTACTGTTTAAAAAGCTGCTGTAGGGCAAACAGATTCATAACTTAATATAGATTTAATATAAGTAAATATTTTTGTGCCTTATTCTGATCATACCCGGAAATATACAAGACAACTGAGTTGCTTCGATCATTAGGGTTCTAAAATCAACATAGCATGCAGTGTTCTGTGCAAGTGAAAATTATTTCTTAATTATAGACAACTGATCATTTGTTCCTGTAGAAATGTTCTGTGCACATATAATTTATTGTGCTTTTTTTCATGCAAGTCACTGATTAAAACTGAAAAATTAACCAACTATAGGATAGCATGACAATAGTACAGAATCAAAACAGTTTTACTGTTAGCTTTTACTAATTATAGATTATGCTACACTTGTAGCATAATTCATAAATTAATAGAGTTCACTGAACTTTATGTGATATGCAAATGCATAATTATTTAACTTTAATCTTATCCACCATGAGCTATTCTGCTAGGACATATATTAATAATCCAAATATATCTGTAGTAAAAATGCCATAAATTAAAGCAATAAAAAATTCAGTTCCCACTTTTATTTTTTTATTTTTTTTAATCCTTAGTTCTTAGTACTATATTGTAAATTTGACTTGAAATCTCAAAGTGGATTCTCCGAACTACTCAAGAGTTGATTTTTTAAATGTAAACATAAACGTGATGTAGAATTTTATTGCTAGCATAGAGCAAGAAATATAAAGAAAGTAAGCTATTTCAGAGATTTTACTTTAGCATACAAGGCCGAATGACCTTCTGGAACTTTAACTACTCTGAATTCCAAATGTATTGAATTCTCCATTCATCTGGGAAGCAGAACTGACAGCCTTGGGTAAACTATTATCTGTCAGACTAATTCACCTCATAGAAAACAGGAGAAATCCACCTAAATTCCTTTTAAATTCATTTGAAGAAAGGGATGAATACCATAGGCAGTATGATGCAGAGAGGCAACAAGGTAAGTTATAGCTTTATTAGAGCAGATTTACTTTGAAAAAAACTATTTAGAATGAAGTCTACCAGAGGGTTGGGGTTTTTCTAATTGCTTCAATAGAAGATAACCAGAATCTCATTCTATATCTAGGCTGTATCTATTTCAAATTCATGTATGCTAGTTGTTGGAACTACTGGAAAATATGAAACATTCTTTTTCACCATTGAAGATTTGTGTTTTATAAAATACATTGTTCTGGTCAATCATTAAATTGCTTCTGAATTTTTGTAATTCAATGGACATCCCTTTGCTAGAATTGTCTGCCAATAACTCCTTTGGGAACTTGTAAGATCATTCATGTTTCATCAGAGATAATATGTAACCACATTGCCTTCAACTGGCCTCTTTACTGATTGCCTCTGATTTTTCCAAGCATTGGGGTTTTCTCAGTATATGTCTAAAAGTATTAAGTTTTCAGTTCATGAAGTGAAAGCCTACTCCAGTGAGCAGTATTTACTTCTGTGCATTGAATAATGGTTTCTTGCAGTCTAAGATATTTATTACTTTTTATTTATTAAGAAAATGTATATGGCTGTCCAATTCATTCACAGCGACTCAGGGTGGCTTCCAACCCTAGCAACGTAAAACCCCAAATACAAAACTGAATAACCCTTCACATCCCTGGTGACAATAGTTGAACAAACCACTTGACGAACTCTGAATGATCCGGAGGTTCCCAAGTCTGTTGGCAAAACTATGTCTTCAAGGCCTTTCAGAAGAATATCAAGATGACAACCCATCTTATCTTCCATGGAGAAGATTTCCACATTGAGGGTCTTCTTGCTGACAGTAGATGGACCTCTTTAATAGAGGGAACCTGTAACATACCCTACCTACCATCTCTGATGGGTCAGGTAGATCCAACTGGGAAAAATAGTCCTTCAAATAATTATTTTTCTATTTGTTTTGTTTTCACATTTGTATTACTTTTCCATTTTCTTCTTTTCTTCAATTCAAAATTTGTGTTGTTTTTATTCTGTTGAAGACTTCTGTAATAAAAATTATAACAAAAGAAAAATCTAACTCTCCCATTTTTTTCTTGCTTATTGTGTCCTTTTAGAATTATGGACAAGTTAGTCAAAATTAGTCAGTGGAGCATATTAAAACTGAAACACCTTAATGAGGTCACAGATGAAAAATCATTCCTCATAAAGTGCAAATTAGAAGAAAAAGAGACTGGTGTGATTCATGTCCCAGGTTTAGTAAAATTAATTCTGTTAAATGATTTACTCATTTTGAAAAAGTCAATAAAAGTTAAATTGGAAAAACTCTGATCTTTTGTGGCTGTAATTTTAAAGTTTCACCTTGTTCAAAGTAGGGAATACAGTGAATGTAGAACTCAGTTTAGCTGAAAAAAAACTGGTTTTCCCCCTCATATTGTAATCCAAATATAGAATTTTGTCTCATGATACAACAATGGTGCATTAGCATTCAAAGTTTCTTGAAAGTCATGTCTAATTGACAATTTAAAAGTCAACAAATGGTTGTACTTTTGCTTAACAATTTCATTGGTTCATCATCGTCTTCACTCGTGGAAAATTGACCATTAAGATGACACAAACAACAATTATCTGCTATTTACAAAAATATACAAATATAATAACTTCACTGGTGCTATAATTAAGGGAACTCAGTCTTATTTTGGAGGATTAGAATTATCCATTATCACAGAATATTAAATTAGCAGAGATAGAGGGAAGTATTCTAGTTAGGAAGAAACTGAAGGAATGTTACCATCTATTTACAATACAGATTATCTAACTGAAGGCTGTTACTTAATGAGGAACATGGAGCTATCAGCTAAATCAGCAACCACAATCAACTTCCCATCTTCCCTTTATATTTTATGCATTGTGTTGTTCTGAGTCCAGCCAGGAGCTGTTGCTTATAAAGAACATCAACAAGAAAATGAACAAAGAATAATGACAGGAAAAGACATGTGGAATAATGACTTTATTAACAAAAAAACACCACCTTTGTTCAGCTCAAAGGTTTTGTTTGTATCCCACTTCTTGATTTAAAAATAAGACTATAAGGAGACAAAGAAAAGCTGGAGAAATCTAAAAGCAATCCAATAGCTACAAATTTAATAACAATACAATTTAACAGAACAGCAGACTAGCATAAAGGATTGAGAAAATAAAAATTCTTCTCCACATAGTTTAATAACAAATATTTCCAGAAAGAGAATTCCAGAATGAAGTAAACTTATTTTCAATAATTTCTCATGGCTAGAAATTAAAATACTACATGAATATTTTTAACCTAGGGATTTTACGTAAAAGTACAGATCCATTCACAAATTGGTGGTAAGACACTGACAGCGAAATCCAGCTGACCTTACCTACCAACTTTGGCCATCATAAAAGGGAAGAAGAACAAAATCGAGATGAGAGGAGCAAAATGGAAGTACTGTAGTGTTTCTTCCCTCTGCCTGAATAGTAGGATATTCATAAATTCCTAGAACCAATACACTGAAAAACAATAATAGTACACGCCTGAATTCAGTAAGGCTGATGTTAGCAAATGGCCATTTGAATCATGCAAATGCTATTCTAGTTATATAAGGGAAAATTGGAGAAACAGCACACTTGGTTAACTTACTTCCTGGTGACATAATGTTATTTTGATGATATATCACTAAATGACGGGGCTGTTTTGTGAAAACAGAATATCATATTTTATAATATTTCATAAGCTGCAATATATCACAATTCATATAATATTGACTTCTGGACAATAAGAATATTAGCAGAAAGTTGGTCCTATTTATGTGTTCCCATTAAGATGCAGTCCAAATATTAATCTTCAGAACTCCCCAAAGCTATCATTCATATTAATATGGGTAAAATAAATGGTAGTCTGAAGAAATCCATGTGAGCAAAAGGAGGTGCTATATGTCATTCCCTTTAGCACTTTATTTGCTATTATTGATCATTATGGATGATCTGATGGATGGAAACTTATCAAAGAGAGATCCAATGTAGAATTAAGGAGAAATTCCCTGACAGCGAGAACAATAATCAGTGGAACAGCTCGCCTCCAGAAATTGTAGCTGCTCCATCACTGGAGGTTTTCAAGAAGAGATTGGGCAGCCATTTGTCCAGAATAGTATAGAGTCTCCTGCTTCAGTAGGCAGTTAGACGAGAAGACTTCCAAGGTCCCTTCCAACTCTGTTGTTCTATATTCCATTATCATGAAATAAGGTGACCACCAACTAATATGAATCTCAGTAATTCAGATTAGGAATAATTGCAAACAACAACAAACATCTTGGAAAATATGTTTCATGATAAAAACTAGAACAAAATGCTCATGCCAAAGGAATTCTTGTTTGATGATGAAAGCTAAACCCATCTAAAAAACTGCATACGTACATTACACTGCATATGTATGTAATTCCATTCCAGCTATATATTCTATTCTATTAAAGGGGGAAACCTCAGGTATGGACATTTGTGTAGCAATGATTGTGTAGCAAAGGAAACCTCAGGTGTGGATATTTGTGTAGCAATTATTAACCTTGTGTTTAGAAAGATCATCCTACAAATATTATTGCAATAAAGTGCTGAGTCTCTTAATTTGACTTTTCTATGAAACAGAGTTTTTAATTTTCTGCCTGAATAGTTCATTTCCTGGTAATAGAAGAGGGATGGACTTTGAATGCTCACCAACTTTCAAATAATCACAGAAGTAGAACTTTGCAACATAGTATTGCATTAAACCCCGGACATATTACTGGAGTTTTTGCTAAATGGTATGAAAAACAAGTATTAGCAATGAAGAGAGGAGTCCCTTTGCTAATTTGGACTTGTTTTCAAATGTTAATCTTTTCTTCTTTCTTTTCTGTCAAATGAAATGGAATCATGGACTCAGAAAAGAGATCCTCCATGGATTCGTAAGTTATTAAAATGTGGGAAGGAGATAATAGGAATAGATGAACTATTCTTTTTGTGAAGTTACCCAAAAAGCTATTCTTTTCTGCTAGTTCCCAAACGAGATGGATTAAGCGAGAACCAAGAAATGCAGAAACCATCACAATGTTTGGGAAAGTTAAAATATAAAATGACATCAAGCTGAGGAAACTTTTGCAATCTTGTTGTCAAGTGCAGGAAATCAGGGCTCCAGACAGTTCAAGTGAATATATAGTGTTGTTATTGTTGTTGTTTTTGGTCATCGTGAAGTCATGTTCAACCCATCGCAACCCCATGGACAGCATTCCTGCAGGCCTTTCTGTCCTCTACCATCCCCCGGAGTCCATTTAAGTTCATGCTGACTGCTTCAGTGACTCCATCCAGCCACCTCATTCTCTGTCGTCCCCTTCTTTCTTTGCCCTCAATCTTTCCCAGCATTAGGCTCTTCTCCAGTGAGTCTTTCCTTCTCATTAGGTGGCCAAAGTAGTTGAGTTTCATCTTCAGGATCTGGCCTTCTAAAAAGCAGTCAGGGTTGATCTCCTCTAGGACTGACCTGTTTGATCGCCTTGCAATCCAAAGAACTCACAGGAGTTTTCTCCAGCACCATAGTTCAAAGGCCTCAATTCTTCCTTCTGGTCCAGTTTTCATAACCATACATTGCAACTGGGAAAACCATAGCCTTGATTATACACACTATTGTTAGCAGGATAATGTTTCTGCTTTTTAATATGCTGTCTAAATTTGCCATAGCTTTCCTCCCCAGGAACAAGCATCTTTTAATTTCTTGGCTGTAGTCCCCATCTGCACTGATCTTGGAGCCTAGGAAAATAAAATCTGTTACTACCTCCATTTCTTCCCCATCTATTTGTCAGGAACTGAGAGGTCTGGACACCATAGTCTCAGTTTTCTTAATATTAAGTTTCAAGCCAACTTTTGCACTTTCCTCCTTCACCCACATCAAGAGGCTCTTTTGTCCCACTTCACTTTCTGCCACTAGAGTAGTATCATCTGCATATTTGAGGTTGTTGATATTTCTCCCAGCAATCTTAATTCCAACATATGACTCATCTAGTCCCACCTTTCTCATGATGTGCTCCAGTGGTGGGATTTAATTTTTTTTTTACTACTGGTTCTGTGGGCATGGTTTGGTGGGCATGGCAGGGGAAGGATACTGTAAAATCTCCAGTCAAAAGTGGTATTTGCCGGTTCACTGAAATACTCAAAATTTCCACTACCGGTTCTCCAGAACTGGTCAAAACCTGCTGAATACCACCTCTGATGTGCTCTGCATATAAGTTAAATAGACACAGTGACAGTATACAGCCTTGCTGAACTCCTTTCTCAATTTTGAACCAATTAGTGGTTCTGTGTCCAGTTCTCACTGTTGCTTCTTGACCCACATATAAGTTTCTAAAGAGACAAATAAGATGGTCTGGTACCCCCATCTCTTTAAGAACTTGCCACAATTTGTTATAATCCACACAAAGGCTTAATCATATTCTTTTAGCATTGCACATATAGTTTTACTGTATGCTAAAGATTTCTGCAAGAATCTGAGCTATTATAGCTGTCAAATCGAGTTGACAGTCAAAGTGGGCTGAATTTATGTTGTAATGACAAGGCAGTCGAATTGTTTGATCATGAACAACTGAATTATGATGATCTTTATTGGAGTATAGTCTTTGCATTTATGTACATTTTTAGTTATCCTCCATCATTGGTTACTGCTTAACTTTCGTTACTGTTTAGTACAGCAATCCATACAATTAATTATCTCTAGTTAAAGTCTAACAT
>BHFT01026782.1:0-21245 GCA_004320025.1 Laticauda laticaudata
CCAGTTATTTAAACAAAAAAAAAAAAACACCCAGTCAGAATAATGCTTTTTTTCCTCCCACAGAATTAAAAAAGAATCCAAATAAGACTGACAGATCTTGCCATTCGCTGCTATTCTTTCCTTTCTTGAATAACTCTTTTATCTGGTGTACTCCTCTTTATTTTTTGAAATAAAAGTTTCTCACCCAAACTGACACACTGCTTTCTTTCTTTCTTCTTCTGTTCCGGGGCTGGTACAGCTTCTTAGTGACTCGTGATAGATGGCCACTTCCCTCCACTGTCAGACTGAAGGAGCTTCGCTGGATCTACCAGGGACTTTGCGATATCCCTGGGATCGACAGGATGTGCTCCTTTCACTCACCGTCTCACCAGGACAGTTCGGGTCCCCTGGGACCGTCTAACTGCGGGGGTATCGGTGGCTTTCTCGGAACCCCAAGAAAACCGTCTTTCCACTGCCACTCAAGCCCCGCCCTCCCTGGAATTTTGGTTTTGATGTGCCAAAATCCTGGTGCAAGAAGTAGGAGATCAAAGATTACCTGTTACATCAAAGTACCAGGAGTCAGGACCAGAGGTGGTATTCAGCAGGTTCTGACCAGTTCTGGAGAACCAGTAGTGGAAATTTTGAGTAGTTCAGAGAACCAGCAAATACCATTGCTGACTGACCCCACCCCATCTATTCTCTGTCTCCCAAGTCCCAGCTGATCAGCTAGGCCTTCTTTTGTTGCCCTGCACAGGAGAACAGAGCTGGAAAGCAGGTTAGAGAGATGGGGAAGGAATGGGATTTTACAGTATTTTCCCCTGGAGTGGGGTGGGAATGGAGATTTTACAGTATCCTTCCCCTGCCATGCCCACCAAGCCACACCATGCCCACCAAGGCACACCCACAGAACCAGTAATAAAATGTTTTGAATCCACCACTGGTCAGGACATGCACTTCCAAGCACAATCCAAGAACAGCCAGCGCCTTCCCAAAACTTCTTTCTAACCTGCAATAATATTCCATTTGAGACTGATGAAAAACATAAAACAGCAAACATAAAACATAAAACAAATAAAATTAGAGAAGAAGAATTCTTTAAGCGAGGTTATGTATGTATGTGTGAATGTCTCTCTCTCTCTCTCTCCGTGTGTACTTCTTTTGTAAGCACCCCATTCCATGCTTTGCTTTTAGTCTGTAATTACTTGGCTACCTTTGTCATAATGAGTAATCTTTCTGAAGTCAAGGAGCCACAAGGCAATTTTTGGGAACTCCATGGCTGCTGATTTAGACAGCCCCCCTGCTTACACTAGTCAGGAAAATCCTGTTGATCAGCAAAGTGTGCCTCTAATTAATTGTGCTGGAACTGCAAAAATGTATTCGGGGACAACTGTGTAAAGCTTTGAATCAATAAACCTATGCAATTGTTACCATTGTGCATTGTTGGCTTCTGTAGTGATTGTGCCCATTAGGAACAAAGGATCTCAAGAGGATCAGTTTCCTATTTCTCCTTTCAAGGAATTTTACTTCTAATGAGCAATTAAAGATAGAATAGTTCACCTTTATTTCTATTTTAAAGGATTACACGAAGTTTTGAAAGAAAAGTGGACTTGTTTGTTTGCAATAGGCAGTGTTCTATATCTGTCAGCTCTTTCAGGTAATTCAGGAAACCAAAACCATGAGTACTAACCAGTGGTGGCATTCAATTTTTTTTACTACTGGTTCTGTGGGTGTGGCAGGGGAAGGATACAGTAAAATCTCCAGTCAGAGGTGGTATTTGCCGGTTCTCTGAACTACTCAAAATTTCTGCTACCGGTTCTCCAGAATTGATCAGAACCTGCTGAATACTACATCTGGTACTAACACAACCTTTATCAGAAGGTTAGAATCACAGAAACTTGCAAGTCTGTCTACTTTCCAGAGAACTATGGACAGTTCCTTCTGAGATGTGTCCTTCTGTGAGCTGAAATATAACTGCATAACAAAACAACAGAGTTGGAAGTGTTCTAGTCCAACTTCCTGCTCAAACAAGAGTCCCTATACAATTTCAGACAAATGGTTGTCCAATCTCTTTTTAAAAACCTCCAGTGATGGAACACCCACCATGTTTGAAGGCAAGTCATTCCACTGTTCTAAGTGTCAGGAAAATTCTTCTTAATTCTAGGTTGGTTCTCTCCTTAATTAGTTTCTATCCATTGCTTCTTATTTGGCTTTCAGGTGCTTTGGACAGCTGATGGGCTCTTCTTTGTGGCAGCCCCTAAGATATTGGAACACTGCTATCATATCACCCCAGTCCGTATTTTCATTGAATTAGACATACCCAATTCTTGCAACCATTATTCATATGTTTGGGCCTCTAGTCCCTTAATCATCTTTGTTGCTCTTCTCTCTTCTAGAGTCTAAACATCTTTTTTATGTTGTGGCAACAAAAACTGGATGCAATATTCCAGGTGTGGGTCTTACCAAGACATTATAAAGTGGTACTAACACTTCACATGATCTTGATTCTATCTCTTTGTTAATGAAGCTTAGGACTGTGTTGGCTTTTTTTGGCAGCTGCAGCACAGTGCTGGCTCATACTTGATTATACACTAGGATTCCAAGAGACTTCTCATATTTTTGTCTGTCCATTGTCTGAGCTGCAGTTCTTCCTCCTTCTGTCTCCCAAGGTAATTCTCACAGTCAATCGCAATAACCTATCTCCATCCCCTTTTTTCTCTCTCTACTTGGACTGTCTTCTCACTAAACGCAATAGTCAGTTACACTTTTGATATAAAAATGAACAGTTGCAGGAACTGGGTATATCTAATTAACAACCAATTGCTTAGCAACCATTTGAGGTTATGATGGACCTCTACAAAGCTACTTATGATTTCTTTTCAAAATTCTGGCAGCTGTACCTCCCTCCACCCAACATTTATGTGATCGCATTTTGATTGCTTGGCAAGCAACTCGTATGTATTGCTGTTTATAGTGTCCTTTGGTCATGCAACAACATTTTTTCAGGGTTCTTCTTTTCTTCTTTTCTGGTTTCCAGCATTTACTTTCAGTTCCTAGCAAAGAAAGTCCATTGAGGAAAATGGGTTAACAACTGCAGAATTTTCTTCATAGCCACTGCAAAATAAGTTGTAAAATCAGGCACAGACACATGGTGACCTGCTTAATATGGCTTGCAACCATAACTCTGGGTTCAATGATGGTGATAAGTCAAGAATTATATATTTGCCTTAACCATTTTTTCTATGTGACCATTCTATTCATAAGTGGTAATTAATAATTTCAATTTCAAAGAGACAATGTGGTATGGTGGTTGAAGTGTTGGATTACAAATGGAGATACCCACGTTTGAATCTACTCTCAGCTGTGGCAGCTAACCATGTGACTTTGAATCAGTTATGATGGAGAAAATTCACCTTTCTTTTAATTTTTGAAAAAAAGGTGATATAAAAATCTGGTATATATTGATCTTTTCCATACATTAGTAGTCAAAAAGCTGTATCTCCAATTCTCTTGAATCTTCACATTGCTAATTTTCTCATGCACCTAGTGCTCTATGTGCAAAAATCCTTCCAGTCACCAAAATCATTCCTCTGAAGTTCAGAATTGTCCATTTGGTAACATGCAACATGAAATATTAGAACCATCAAAATGTACAGAATTGGGTACAACTCTTTTAACCATGAAAAATATTTATCATTATAAACAAAAAAGGGAAAATAAAAGGGGAAGGGGAAGGAGAGGGAGGATATTTTGTTTCTTGAGCTTTTCATTTTGCAAGGATTTAACTTAAGTTAGTGAGTTTAAATTAAATATGAATGAAGACAATGCACTACCTTTCTCTAACCTGACCATGAAAATTGGCACTTATAATATGATAATGCTCCCAAGATTTCAGAAATAACAATACTTTCATTTACTCTTTGGCTATCATGTTGTTATATCCTATTTTATTTGCAAAGTTCAACTCTTGTCTGTAATGCTGTGCGTTTCCTGTTTGGGGCTTTGCATGCATTCTGTAATTTGGATGTCCATCACCCGGAGATACTTCCATTTGAATTCATAGTTCTGTGACAATTATCTTCTCACACACTTTTCAAATGGACAATAATTTCCCTGGATAGATAAGCATGCTGTAGTGCACAGCATCTGTTTGAGAAATATTAACAAACTACACAGGCAGTGTCCTGTATTAAGACAAAAAACAAAACAAAACCCCTGCATCACAGGCTGTTCAATTAGTAGTACTCTGAGTTTTCTTTCCTCTGAATTACTTTTCTAACTTTATGATAATTTGTCCACTGAAATAAGTATGGCATATGACCTTTATAGTCATTTCTATTTATTAAAAAAGTCATTAACTTCTCTAAAAATAACAGTGTCATCTTGACCTACAGTAGATTCTCAAGAGGTATCTTTAAAAGTTTCCTTTAATTTTGTAAGTTTTACATGGAACATTATTTTACTAGACTGAAACTATGGATGCAAATACATCCAAGAAAAGACAGTTCTTTAAAACAATGGCCTTTTTTTTATCTTGTCACTTTAAAAAGGGGATTCTTGAAGGGTTCCAAATTTTTAAAATTTTTATTCCATTAAAGCAGTTATGTCAGGTGGATTTGCAATCAGATGCTATTCCAAGGTATCTATAGAATATTTTTTGAGAACAAAAATCCTAACCCATAGCCACTTTAAATCAATGGTACCAGATGTAGGTCAGTTTCCATCATAGGCACCACATTTTTTAGAATCAAGCTGAGAAATCAATTGAAAATTAAAACATATATCTTAACCATCAGTCAATGTTGGATTCCAGAAAGGGATTTTAAAAATAAATATATCCGATAAAGTGGATGGACTCAGTTACAGTGATGTACCTTTAGAAGAATCTGAAAGACAAGTTAGAGACAGATTGTCATGGAGAAAATCTATCTGAGCAATTGCTAAGAATCATCACCAACTTGATGGCACATAAACAATCATTTCATATATTTCTATTGGCTGAGAAAGGATTGCTAATTGTGGGATTTTCAGTTGACTGGACTTTGGCAGAAGGCACTTTGCTACTTCATCTTAAGTAGCAAAATATGTTGGATCAGCGTTGTTTACAATGTTAAGTTAGATGATAGTAGAATAGAATAACAGAGTTGGAAGGGACCTTGGAAGTCTTCTAGTTCAGCCCCCTTCTTAGGCAAGAAACCTTACACCACTTCAGACAAATGGTTCTCCAATCTCTTCTTAAAAACTTCCAGTGTTGGAGCATTTTCAACTTCTGGAGGC
The DNA here is from genome assembly GCA_004320025.1 of Laticauda laticaudata. NCBI lineage: Eukaryota > Metazoa > Chordata > Lepidosauria > Squamata > Elapidae > Laticauda > Laticauda laticaudata. The sequence continues at coordinate 5,254 of BHFT01026782.1, forward strand.
AAGTTGTTCCACCAATTAATTGTTTTAGCTGTCAGAAAATTTCTCCTTAGTTGTAAGTTGCTTCTCTCCTTGATTAGTGGACACAAAGTGCTAACTAGATAATATGGTAGGTTCAAGGTCCATTATTCCATCATCCCATAATGCCATCCATTGTCCAACAGAAGCTAAATGGGTGGATGACTCGGTTATATTTCAACTGAAGTAGCAACTCAGTTCAGTTCCAAGTGGGAAAAAAGACACTGGAAACATGGAGGCTGTTTGGAAAGATGGTTTCATGGTGGACAGGACCACATGGCTTGGAGTTCCAAAGAAGGAAGGGCTGAGATGCTGAAAGTGTCTGGGTTTTATACCCTCTGTTGGGATTTGAATTTGAGCTCGTATTCTGATTGGTTGTCAGACTCCCTTGGGGTCAGGCAGGGGCAACTCTGTAGATTGTCCTGAGTCCCAGGCTTGGTTGAGCCTTGCTGGATGATGATGTAATGAAAGGGCTTTGGACAATTCCTATTATAGCGTTACCTGGAGTAGATCTTTGTTATGTAAAATAGACTGCCCTAGACCAGAGTAATGGCCTATTAGCAAAGGTGAGGGAACTGAGTTTCTGCTTCTGAGGTGAATTTCTGCTTCTGAGTTTCTACTCTTTTTAGGGGAAATATTCTGCCTTTTGAATATTTCCTATGATATTTCATTTTTCTAGGAGGGGGTGGGTGGTAACTTCCTATACAACGAAGAGTCATCTAAGCTTAGAGGGGCAGGAGAAACTGCATGCACCACAGTGTGAGGTCTGATTCTGACTCTATGCCTTCTGTTTTGTGCATCTTTTCCAGCCAAAGGTGATAGATTCATTTTATCTAATGGAAGGCTACCCATGAAACAGATCCTTCTCCAATTGTTTCCTGTATACTACCTTAGCTGCAAAAAGTAATGACTTCTTTGAACATGTATCCTGGTGATTTTCAAGAACATACATATCTAGGTAATTTACACCCCAATGGTCCAGAAATAATTTACTATTGCCCTTTTTGGGGATGATTTTTCCAACTTTCCAAATTAGTCCACAACCTTTGGATTTCGAAGCTGTCTCCCTTCCAATTTCTAATCAGGTATGAGCTTTCTTAATTGTTTTTCAAGTTCAGGTGGAAATTTTTTTTACACCCTCTCAATCCTCATCCTTATCAATGTCAGATTCATTTACAAGATGTATAAACTGATGTCTAGAATAAGCCCCCCAAAGTACTTTTTCAAGAGGTAGCTGGTTTTTCTTTGAAGACATTTCACTTCTCATCCAAGAAGCTTCTTCAGCTCTTCAGAGAAGAAACTTCTTGAATGAGAAGCAAAACATCTTCAAAGAAAAACCAGAAAATCCAGGTGCCTCTTGAAAATGCACAAATGGGACAGCCATGAGCTGGATGACTGAAAATCTCCATAGATGTCTAGAATAAGCTTTTCTCATAATTATTGGTATTTAGAGAGCACAGACATGTAGTTTACTTGTAAATATACAAAGCTTTCCAAATGCCATTCTACCATTCAAGGAAGAATATTGGCATTATAAAAGCAGGGCTGCATCACCAGCACCAAACGTAATTATGAAGAGTTCTTCATACACTTCCCTTGTGCAATTTAATAAGTCTGGCAGAGAAAAACTCCTGTGGTTCAATTTGGCCTTCATTCACATCTATTAAAAATGTATCATGCCTTCCAACTATTTTTTCCCCCTTCTGACAGGCTAAACACCATTTGAGATATTACCTGTTGTCAGAAAATGTTAAATTTGTAAGGAGAAATTTCACATCACTAAAAAAAAAAAGATTACTACTTAATGACATGGAAATCACTTTATAGTTCTTCAAATGATTCAAATATAGCTTGTTATATGCCATACAGCCATCTGCTTCCAAGTTCTTATGCTATCATTATCATTTTGTTAAAATAAAAAATCTGAACAATTGTTACCTTACTTGAAATGTACATATTGTTTTAAATCCTTTTGTGGTATTTATCAGTCATTGTTCTTATCACAACCTGGCTTCCTATCTTCCTTCTCCTAATATTAAGATGCCACTATTGGTTGCTTTCCTGAATATGTTATAGGCTTAATTAATGCTCTTGCCAGATCTTATATTTGAGGCTGATTTTAACCATGTTACTATTAGGATAACCTTTGATACAATGTGGACTGAATCTCCCAATGTAACCATCACTTTTCTGGTGGGGTGGGGAGCTATTTGGAAAGATTTTGTGTGGGAAGGTGGAGACAGAGAGTTGCAAAGGAGAAGTAGAAAAACTCACACTGAGGAAATGTAAGTGTGATATTGTCTGACGCAGAATTCTGACTAAAGTTATCACTGTAATTTCACTCTCCATTTCATTTCACCGTTTCATAATTCATCTCTTAAGAATGGTGTAAATATTTTTGTTCATCCTTTTAATCTACTCTTCTGCTTTTGTGTTTTTTCTTCAGCATACCAACTTTTAAATATGCCCCACCCTCACCCATGTATATGTGTGAAGCTGGTATAGTTGCTCATCATGAGTAAAGCAAGAGTAGTTTTATTCTTATTCTTCATTTTTTTTCCTTCAATCCTCTTACAATATTGTCCCTCCATAAGGAGGACTATTACTTACTGAAAGCAATCTACTTGCTGTAGGACTTCGCCACACTGCTTATCATTCATGGAACAAAAAGCTACATTCACACATATCCCTAACCAGACAGGCAGTCCTATCAAGCTTGACAGGCTATGAAAGAAAAGAGAGAAAGAAGGTCTTCTTTCTGCACTACCCTCCCAGTTAGTGATGCTCTGTCTTTTCTTGTCTGTGATTTATGACATCTTAAAATGCCACTGTTGTGATTATATATAGTGATGAAGAGAGTTTTATATCACTGAGCTTGATATATTTCTTTCAAATGTTTTATTACTGAACCGTAGGTAGCATAAATGCTAGCACCAATGATGTTACGTATTTTGCTAATGAAATACCTGCAGGAAAACCACCAAGCTCTGAGAACACCAAGGGCTTCAGAGTTCAATCCTGAAGACATTCTCTTCTATCAGTTTTATGTGACTATAGCAATGATGATAAAGTAATTTCATTTTTATAGTAATTTTATTAAAGAATATAATTACAACAGTAAAAAGATGTAAACAATATAAAGAAAGGTTAAAAGGTGCAGAAACAAAAAAGGCAAAAAAGATAAAAATAAAAGTAAGACTATAATAGAGAATAAGAGAAGAAATATATAAAGAAAAGACTTCCAACTTTCATCACAAATATAAATAATTTTAGTAACGTATTACCCCCTCTTAATATTGTACTTCAAATTTATCTGGATCCTTAGTCCATTTGTAACTTTCTGAAATCAAGACTTCAGTCAGTCTTGTTTATTTGTTGTTTTAGGTTCTTATCTTTGTAGTTAACATTTTATTTTGCTATGGGTTGAAGGGTGCTGTCAAATACTGTATATTGATACAAATATTTCTAATAGCTGAAAAGCAGTTAACAAGCAATTTCCAAAAGTGATTAGAAAAAATAATATGCAAACTTTGTGTCCTTTTAAAGGTGCTAACTGCAGTTTGAGCAAGATGGCTATTCCCTCATCTCCAAGAGCTCTAAACCTATGAGAGGTGGCTATTTTGGAGTCTCCTCATGAGGAGCAGTTGTCTGGAACACTTGTGGGTGATCTCCTTGTCCAGAGAGATTTGAAGAGGCAGTCTACTCGTTGGCTCTTCATTCTTTGCTGCCATCATCAGTTCAGGTTTTTGTTTTTTTTTTGTGGAGCCATCAGGCACATACTTTTACACAGAGGCAGTTGGCCATCTGCTGAGGACCACTCTGCCAAGTTCTGACTTTGTAAAACTACACTAGATAATAAATAATGCAATAATGCATTATTAATAAATAATGCAACATTTCTATTGATATTCTGCATTCCATATCTGTATCTGTATTCTATAACTACATTCTACATTCTCTATTGTCCCATGGTGATGCAGTGGTTAGAGTGACATATTGCAGGCTACTTCTGCTGACTGCAATTTGGCAGTTCAAATCTCAACAGGCTCAAGGTTGACTCAGCCTTCCATCCTTCTGAGGTGGGTAAAATGAGGACCCAGATTGTTGGGGGCAATATACTGACTCTTTAAACTACTTACAGAGGGCTGTAAAGCACTATGAAGTGATATATAAGTCTAAGTGCTATTGTTATTGCTATTCTATTTATATCCTAACCTATTATTAGTTCTGAACCTACAGCAGTACAGTTGTACTTAGAGTTTGTGTAGGAAACTTCCTGCTGGTATAAATGGTTAGTTTACAGGAAACTTTTAATCAAGTAAATAACCAATTCCCAGGATCCCAAATCGAACTACTGTTTGACAATCAGTGATCCCTTCCTAAATTACCTTTGATTTCCCCTTTGAATTGATTGATTAATTAATTAAATTATTAATTTTGGAGAATCAAGGAGACATCTCATTAAAAAGCCAAGCTTTATCTTGAGACTGAGTGGAAATAAAATATTATTTTATATTTTTACTTATTAATATGCAGCCCAGAATAGAAAACATTCCCAAGTGTACAAAGACAGAACTACAATTTCATATTTATTTATTCTACTAATATTAGTGAAGCTGGCAGCATCTGTGGTACTTTGTATTGTAAAATAAAATTAAAAACACAGACATACTAATGGAGCCCACCAACATTTTTGCCGCACCAAAAGGGGACCAACAAATGGTTTGCTTTAATTGGGATACAGCTACATATTTGGGAATTTGCATATTTGTATTCATGTGTGTTTGTGTGTGTGATTGTGGGGAACTCAGGAATAAAACATATCCCAGACTCAGTCTAAAACTCAATGAAGGAATAAATAATTAAGGATTTTTTTCTGTATTGAACAAAAATGTAGTGCACTAAGCATAATCTAGCCCTTTTAAAATGTAATGAAAAATGAAAAACATTACCTCCATTTTCTTGGGATTGAACCTAAACCTGTCCTATCCCATCAATCTTGGCAGTCTTCCAGAGTTAAGACTACTACCAGATATGTTGCTACTGATATCATACACCAGGTAGGGATAACAAGATGGCTGCACAAGTTTAGGTCATATTGATACTGTACACTCAACTACCTGAACATCAATAAATCCCAGACCAAGGTAGTTGTTTCGGGGGGAAAGGAAATCCAGGTACAACTGGAGCCTGTATAGATAACATCTAGATCAAATTAAATCCTATTTATACTTAGGATTGATTTTTACAAAAACAGGTTTCTGTCTTCCACATTGTAAGAGGACTTATTCAAGGGATATAAAAGGTAAAGGCTCCCCTCACACATATGTTCTAGTCATTTCTGGCTCTAGGATGCAGCACTCATCTTTGTTACAAAGCTGAAGAACCAGCACTGTCTGAAGCTGTCTCCATGATTATGTGGCTGACATGACTAAACACCGAAGGCACACAGAATGCTGTTACCTTCCCACCAAAGTGTCCCTATTTTTCCACTTATATTTTTTACATGCTTTCGAATTCAAACAGCTAGGTTGACAAAAGCTGGGACAAGTAACAGGAGCTCACTCTCTGTTATGCGGTGCTAGGGATTTGAACCACCAAACTGCCAATCTTTCTGATCAACAAGCTCAGCATCTTAGCCACTGAGCCACTGTGTCCTTCTTTAAGGGCTATAGCCTATGCCAAAATCATGACATGACACCAACAAGAGCTACCCCAGGTTCTCTAATTGCAATCAGTATATAATGTTTACATATGGTGCGTAATTTCCAATACCAGGGATGTATTCCAATACCCACTTATTGGAACAGATACTTTCTTGAAATCAATCTTGGAGTGAATAAGTGCATATCAGCTTTAGCAGTAAGGACAGAATTAGATATATACCCCTCTACAAAGCCAACTGAACTGCCATTCAACAGTTGACTGAATAGCTTATTTATGGACCAAATAGACTGCCCAAGCTTTATTTTCCAGAGCAGTTGTATAATATGCCTCTTCACCTTGGTCTACTCAGCTTTCATATGTCATCTCTGTGTAGTTCTCAGTCGTATCAGATCTGAATACCAAGAAAGTTTCAAAGTGTTATAGATATGGCTGTCCAAGAGCATACAGATTCACTTAAACATATGTGTCTATTATCCCTGTCATATTTGAGGGTTTTTTCCCCACTTTGTTCATTCAAATTTGTAATTTTTGTTTGATGAATGAATGATTGAATGAATAAAAGACCTTAAATCATTGAAGTAGCTAATTCAAAACAAATCAGTCTCCTAATTAGAAAAGTATTTAAAGACTTATATGCCTCGACATCTTAAAAGATCTGTTTTTAGAGCTCATTTTGAAAAACAGTCTTTGTGGCAGGTTTCATGGGATTCCATTTGAAGAAAGACTGTGTATCTATGCTGCATCAGGTATTGAAGACATTACATATATTCTCTTTTATTGCAAGCTGTATTCTGCAGAAAGGACCATTTATTTAGATTTTTTTATTTAAAAACTTAAAAATTATTCAGGCATCTAGGAGAAACTGTCTTTCTTTTTTTGCAAGCAGTGAACCTGCATATCGCTAGTCCAACTACACACTTTATATCATTTTGAAGAGAAGAGATTATTTAGATCAGATGCTGGTTAACTGTTGGGATGGCAACTTATTATGAATCCATCCTACTGTTTTCTTTGTATTTCCTTGAATATTTGGATCCATATTTTTTACTTTTGATATGGTCAGATGACTAAATCAATAAAGTTTGTATTCTGTATCACATCTTCTGTTAGGCCCAGAGTAGAGATATTAAAGTTGAGTATCATCAATGGATAACATTTTCAAGCAGCTCCCTGGATGCATTAAAAAATATAGATGACAGAGCCAAGTGCAAAGACAACCCTTATTGATACAGGGCATGACCTCTATTCACCCCCAATATCAATTAGAACTACATACTCAAAAAAGTGTGGGAACATAACAAAATCATATTTCAGGCTTGAACTAAGATTATCTGACGTTAACCAGATATTTTCTTCATTCTGGGTCCTTTGGGTAGGTACCACCTTACCTAAAAGGAGAAGATTAGGGACAGACCAATAGTTGCCCAGCATGACAAAGCAAAGGTTTAGCCTCTTAAGGAAGTGATCAGCACTTTCATGAAAATGAGTTTGAAGATCAGTGACCACAGTTTAAATAGGGGGGCATCTGAGAATACAGAAGAAGAAAAAACTGGATGAAGAAAAGGAACACAGAAAGAATGCTGGATACAAGACAGAATTTTGCAGCTAATTAATGAACGAACAATTGCAAAGCAACCAAGGGATCAAGCAAGGGAAAGCAGAATCTGAGGAAAAATAGCAATCATTGGACCATAGAGTTAAAATAAGTTGCTGTATTTTCAAGAAAGAATGTTTGGAATATAAATGAGGCAAAACTCAAGAAGCCGAAAGCAAAAATGATACCTAGACACAATATCATATTGTTTGAAAACAAACAGGAAAGAGTAGTAATTGAAGTGCTCCTATAAAGAATAAGAATGGGAAGATATGGCCATGTAACTATGAATAAGATGCATGTTGGACAGAGTATTCAAAAAGTAGTGAGCCAGCCCAGCCCAGCTACAAACTATAGTAAAGCCACCTGCAAATCTGGACATAGTCATAACTGGAGAAGTTAATAAGGCACTAATAAAGCAACAAAACTTCAAATAACAAGAAAGGTTTAAACCCAATCACAGATGAATGGCTTGGAGGGAACAGCATGGTGTAAGAACTGACAGGGACAAATGAAAGACTATCAGTGAACAGAATCTGTCCTAAGCAAATGGAAAACGGAAGCGATGGTCAGACTTCTAACAAAGGACAATAGTAATACTTATACTATTTGGAATGGCAATATGCTCCTTGCAATCTCTGACAAGGTCTTTTGCATTGTCTTACCTAGGTTGACTGTTGGATGCAGTAGACTGAAGACTATAGAAGGACAAGCAAAGTTTTGCCAAGCATGTTTGTTGCTTCAAGCAAAATTTTAATATGAAACATCATTGAATAGAGCTAAAGTTTCATAAGCAAAAGGGATTAAATTCACATAAATTATTTCCAGATAGTTATCAATCGAGTTCAAGGGTCTAAGAACTACCACTTGTATGTAATAAAATATGAAATACTATACCCACTGTGTGTGACTTCGGGCCAGTCACTTTTTCTCAGCCCTAGGAAGAGGTAATGGTAAACTACTTCTGAAAAACTTTGCCAAGAAAACCACAGGGACTTGTCCAGATGGCCTCTGAGAATTGGAATGAATGAACAGAAAAAATAAACAGTTGCTGCTTTTCAACCTCCTCTCCAAAATATCCAAATAATAGTGACTTTCATAAAGTTAATTAGAAAAAAAATCTTGCAGATATTTGGTTCTTACTAGCTTCTAGTTTTCCTGTTAGTACTCATGGTAAACACAAATAAAAACTAATGTGTACCATAAATAAAAATAAATAGAGCGGTAAATCTGTTTTTAATCTGTATACTATATTAGAATCAATTTTCTTTTAATTTCTCCTTAAAATTCAACCAAAAAGGAATTCATATCAGCCAATATATAGATACACATACTCTCTCCTTCTTATACACACATACAACACCTTTGGTGTGATTCAATTTTTTTTACTACTGGCTCTGTGGGCGTGGCTTATTTTGTGGGTGTGGCCTAGGGGGTCATGTGACTGTGTGTGTGGTTTATTTGGTGGGTGTGGCTTGGCAGTCATGTGACTGTCTGGGCGTGGCCTGGAGATCATGTGACTGCTGGGTGTGGCCAAGTTGACTTTACATAATAAAGATCTACTCCAGGTAGAGCTATAATAGGAATTGCCCAAAGCCCTTTCATTACATCATCATCCAGCAAGGCTCAAAACCAAGTCTCGGATCAAGGACAGCCTACAAAGTTGCCCCTGCATGGCCCCATGGGAGTCTGACAACCAATCACAATACAAGCTCAAATTCAAACCCAACAGAGGGCATAAAACCAAGGGACTCGCAGCATCTCTCGGGCCAAGAGCTCCAAGGCATGTGATCTTGTCCACTAATAAACCATCTTTACAAGCAGTCACCATGTTTCCAGTGTCTTTCTCTCCCAGAACTGAACCCAGAAGGATAATTCTTCCAACATATCCAAGAAGCTAGATCAGTAAGAATGAATTCATAGGTACATTCACAGAGCAATACTGATTTCTTTTTCTAAAATTTATTCCTCAGTCAGTTCACTGATTATATGAATTAGGTTCAGTATTTAGGTCAGTACCAAGGCAAGCAGCCTGTTAGTGGTGTCATGGTTAAAACAATGGTAAAGTACATATGGATTTAAAATTAGAATATTTTTGTTGGTAGAATACATATTTAATTTACACATGTTGATAAGCTGCTAGAATTGTGTTTGCACAAACAATGGAAAAACAAAGATATGAAAATGAATAAAAATATTAGAAATGTGCAGAAATAAATTAACAATTGCAAATTTACAATCAAGGAGAAGGCTTAGAATACTTTTTAACATGGGATTTCTTTTATCATCATGGCTAGAAACAGAAGTTAGAAATGTAAAGTATTAAAAGAAAACACCAATTATATAAGGAACGTTCAGTAAAAAGGATAAAGCAAAAATTATTGTTATTTGATCATTGTTAATGCATAGATAACTTTGAGAATACCCCCCCCCCCAAAAAATACTGCAGATAAAAACCATTTTTTACTTAATCCCCAGACAAAGCCACTGCAATAAAAACCCTGGATTGTTCCCCAAAGGACCCAAAACCTCACACCAGAAATCTTAGCCCTTCTGCCTTTAAGAAACCCACAGGCAAACAAGCAAGACAACAAAAAGCAAAATTAAAGTACAGCCATGATTAAGGTAACTCACTGGAAGTCCCCTTTTCCTGATTCCTGGCAGAATTAACCACCATGATAGGAAAGACAAAAGACCCAGGCAAGAACAAAAGCAGGGCAATCATGGACATTTGAAACCCATCAAGCAGGCTCAGCTCCAGAAATCTCAACATGTTAAAACCAGCTTTAATAATGGTGGAAGTGTTATACCCCAAAAGTTATTAATTTTCTCAGGAAGTAAAGTGGCTGACAAGCAGCTGGACTTCACATAAAATGTCCCCTGGCCTGTATGCTGCAAGCATCAACACCAAAAAATGCTAGGACAGGGGTGGGATTCTACTGGTTTTGTCCACTTCTATAGAACTGGTTGCTCCGAAAAGCAGCAAACAGAGAGCATACATGGAACCAGTTCTATGTCTGCTGCTGTTTTGGCCCACCTGCCTGCCTGGGCTCTTACCTGACCTTTATTTCCTGTTTTTTCAACCACAGCTGCTTTGCCAACACAGCTGCGGTTGAAAAATCAGGAAAAAAGAGATTTTCCAACAGCTGCACACTTGCACACAATGCTGTTCAGCTGTCCAGGCAGCTCAGCAGGTCATAAATTGCACGCGCGCAATGATGCAGAGTGACAGAACTGGTAGTTATACCGGTCGGATCCCATCCCTGTGCTAGGACATGTTGTTATGTGCCGATAAATTAAAGCTATGTTTTTAGATTTTTCCAGCTGTATCTGCTTTGTGAGTGTACGTGTGTAGTTTTCAGTTGTGTTGTTTTGTGGGTCTGCTGACAATCCAGTGATGTTACAATATGACTTTTCTGGATTGGCAGCAGACCCACAAAACTACACAACTGAAAACACACTCCCTATACAACTGAAAACTACATACACATATAAACACACTCACAAAGCAGATACAGCTGGAAAAATCTAAATAGCTTTAATTTATAGGCACATAACATTTCACACAATTTAAAAGAACTTCCATACACACACAATGACAACCTCACAAAACAGCTGCTTTCTAAAAATAGAAAAGCATTATATTACTATTTTTTTTAGGGAAAAAAATTAACACACTTACTGTTTTGTTTTTTTTTAAATCAGGAGACTTCAAACTTGACAGCTTTAAGACTTGTGGACTTCAACTCCCAGAATTGCTCCTCCAGTCATGTTAGCTCAGGAATTCTGGGAGTTTAAATCCACAAGTCTTAAAAATTACCAAGTTTGAAGACCCCCTGCCCTGATTTAACTAAGAAAAAAAAAAGCCACTTACTTACCCAATTGAAGAAAGCAGGCGGGCAGAATCAGTTGCTCACCAATGAGCTGGATGCAGCACAAGCAAGGCAGGAAACAAATTTACAGCAACAGTTTACAGCAACAATCGGCAGAAGACGTCTGAAGGAGGTAGGTGCTTGCTGGAGGCTGGAGGTGGGAGGGAAGTGGGTTCTTTTAACAAGGCTGGCGAGGCTGGAGCTAGCCGGCCAGCAAGGACCTCCAAGGGCTTTTAGAAGCCCTTGGGGGGGGAGGTGATTGTGACAGCTTGGAAGCGATCGTGGAGGCTTGGAAGCTTGGGGTGAAGACAGGCTATGGCAAGCAGCTCCAGGGGCCTTCGGCAGTACAGCGTAAGCCATTGTGGTGGCTTGGTGAGCTATGCGAGGCCCTGGACTGTAGGCCATGACTTTGGGAAGCCCCTGGAAGACCAGGGCAAGGCCAGGCGGCTACAACAAGAGCCGGGGCCTTTAGCAATGTGGCACAAGCCATCACGGCAGCTTGGCCAACTACACGACACCCTGGGCTGGAGGCCATGGACTCAGGAGGCTCCTGGAAGACCAGGGCGAGGCTGGCGGTGAAAAGAAGTGCCGGGGGCATTTGGAAGCCCGGCGGCGGGGGCGGGTGGCTGCAAGGGTAGCGGCCAGCCCACAAGGGACCTGCTATGGCTTGGGGAGCTACGCCAGGCTGCGGATTGAGGTCGTGGCTGGTGGATGCTGCTGGAAGCTTGGGGCGAGGCTGGGTGATGGGAAGGAAATGCAGGGGGTTCAGCCCAAGGCCAGGGCTAGGCCCCGGGGGCAAGCGAGTCATTGCTTACCTAGCCCTGTAGGCAGGTCCTGCAGGAGGGCTGTTGGGGAAGAGTAGATTAGAGTAGTCTCAAATCATCTTAAGCCCCTGTCCCACTGCACCAACGGATGCAAAGAGGATGTAAAATGTTAAAAAACGTTGGAAAACGCTATGCATCCGTTGTGTACTCATTGCATACGTGTTACATACGCTCTATCCTTTGAGCATACGTTCACTGAGATTTCATCCGCGCAAGAAGTTTTGAGCTGCACAAAACTTTGTGAACGGATGAACTTTCTGCTGTGTACGATGTAAATCCATGACATACGAGCAACAAACGTTCTATGTCCGTTTATCATTCGTTAAACGATCCTCTCTGTATCCTCTGGGCATCCCCTCAACTCACATCCACTGCAGCTGAAAATGGAAAGAGGGAGGAAACAAAAGGTACACGGAACGTCTACACAGCGTTAGTAGCACGGAAATAGAAAGGATGCACAGTGAACGGTTTGCATCCGATATACATCCGCTAGGCTTCCTATGAACATCCGTTTAACATCCCCACTACATACTACCCACGTCTGTTCTTTTCCGTTCTTTTCCGTTCTGTTTATGCAAATTTTCACCACTTTTTGGAGCGGATGACAACGGATGGAGCCACCCCCGAAATTTTGCTCATCCACTGTGTCCTTTATGCATACGTTTTGCATCCATCAGCCAGTGGGACCTTGCCTTTAGACAAGCAGCCACAGAGCAGATTAGCATGCGCAAGCGATAAGACCATGTGGCTACATGGTTTTTATAGGGCAGGCTGAGCATTGTGCAGGCAGGGCAAGCAAGTGGCAAGAGGATGAGCGGAGCAAGCAAGTGAGCAGTGACCGTTCGGGCAACTGGGAACCAGTTTGGGGGCATGGCCAGCCAAAAGTCTCTACCAGTTCTGTGGCCAATGCCAAATTCTTGCTACGGGGTCACCAGAACAGATGCGAACCAGCTGAATACCATCTCTAATACACACAAACAAACACCACACAAAGAAATATAATGTACAAATTGTGGAATACTGCATTTCATATATGTTATGGATCCATTTATGCATGCTGCAACCACTTGCCTGAATATGTTATTCAGGTTTGAAGAAAGGGGAAAAATTCAGCTTGGCATAAATTATAAGTTAGTACTTTAGAATGGCTTTGCATGTCCCCCCTTTTGGAAAGTTCATAATTCATGATAACTGTTAGAAAGCCTATGATTTACTAATATTTTGCACGAGCTGGCAAGATTCAGAGTAAGTACAATCTTTTAATGTACGGCTTTTATAACTTGCCCTCATTATGTCAACATGACAAACTAACTTCAGTAAAAGATGGCAACATTATGCAGACTATTCATGGATTACACAAAGGTATTTAGTCCCTGACAGCAGTTCTTAGTTATGCAATTATATCAGGCTTTGCTATAGAAAGATACTTTGCATAATTCATTGCAAAGCTTCACAGTTAACCTAATTAAATTCAATGTTTTAAAGAAGTTTAAGTGTTAATTCCCTATCAGCTTTGTTGCACTGGAACAACAAAGCATGTGATTTAATCAAAATCCAATCCAGATTGCATCTCCTCCATTGTTCTTTAGGGAAAAAAAATTCTTAAGAACAGCAATGTTTGTACAAAGTCTCTCATAAATATGAGATCATGTCCTTTTGAGCCATCAAAAGGTGTTGTTTTGTGAATGTGGCAGCAATGGAGCTACAAAAGAAAAAAAAGACCATAAGACTAGGCCATAGCTAATAATAGCAAATAAACCACAATTTCTCTTAATCTATACCATAGACCACATACCCTAATATGTGATTCAAACATCTTTGACCCCAGTTTTGTCTTTTGGGGTTGTTATCCATAAACAAAATAGCAGTTTGATATCGTCAAGAAAATATAATATTCCATTTTCTTAAAGTTGTCAACCTGCTATTGGCTACCTTGCTCTGATCTTGCATCTTGAAAACTTGCAGATAGAATGTAAGAGGTGTGGTCTTAAAAAAACAAGACAGACCAAGAACAAAACGAACAAAAGGCCAAGAAATTGCAGTCCAGAAGAATCAGCATAACTTAAGGCATCATTTGGTAACTCTTTGGCATCATATCATGAACTGTACTCGTATATTTACCTAACTTGGCTTAACTGAACTTGTTTCAAGAGGCAAGAAAAAGACTTACATTCTTCTTAGCTCTTGAAGATCAAATAAATAGCAGCTAACAAGCCAGGATGGAAAGGTTTGTGTCATCATGACATTGGGATGGCACTAGATTCAAGAAGCCTTCTACAAATTATTATACATTATATGGAAAATATCTTTTTTTTTTTCATTTCTGGATTGCATGCCAGTCAACTTTGGAAAACAACCTCAAACTTGTTTCCCTCTCATGCCTTCTCTTCCTCTCTCATATAAACCTGCATTTCTTTTTTTTAAATCGTCCACTGAGAACGACATAGGCATTTAAGCAGAGGAAAGAAGGTCATGGGAACAGAGGTATACTTTTATTGCAACACTGACTTAAACTGAAATGAAAAAGTTTCCATTTATATTTGAACTGAAGGACTCTCAAGGATAACATCTTGGGTTTGCCTTTCTTTTAAAAAAGATACTGAAGGAAGCAAACTGAGAGTTTGTTTAAAGCTGCTATGTATCACTCTAAATAATTGAGGAATTTATTTGCCTGGAGTGTTTTCTCCAGATGTTGTCTCCAGAATAGGTGACATTCTCTACGGCATAGAGTCAACACTATAAACATTACTATAAACAAACATTTCAAAGGCTTCACTGTTAGAGACAAATATATGACACTGTTGAACATCGGTTGCTATCCTCATTTCATGTCACAGTCCCTCTTTCAGAAGAATTCGGAAGCCAGTTATCTTATTAAGTTCACTCACAGCTCCAGGCCTGGATGATTTACATTGTCAATCTTACCTCATCCAATTGTAGCTTCTTCTTCTTCTCTACTGCTTTCATACTTATAAAAAGCAACCAGGAAACAAAAAGATATTAGCAGGGAACTGAGTGGAGGGTTAGGCAATTAACTCCTCCAGCCAAAAAGGCTTCTGCCAGTAGAATAAACAAAAGGAGATTCTCCCTTCATCCCATGTGTCTCAAAATTTGATCTGGAAGATTGATCATCACAACTATATTTGGCCACATTAGGCAGCTGTATCAAATAAAAATGCAAGAAGAAAGTGCAACTTACATGGATGGAAATTTTATTTACAAAATAATGGATGGAAGCCCAGAGTCATTAGCTGTAGATATGGTTCAAGCTAATTTTTATGGTTATGCTAAAGTACCAATATTTAAAAGACAGTGATGAATATGTGTATGTGTGTGTATACACACACATATATACATACACATATATATATACACACACATATATATGTACATACACACATACACACACACACACACACACTCTTTTGAGAGCAGGCAGCACAATTTCATTTTTAATGTCGGCCAGTGTGCTCACAATAAAAAATGACAATAAAGTTTATCTATCATCTATCTATCTATCTATCTATCTATCTGTCTGTCTGTCTGTCTGTCTGTCTGTCTGTCTGTCTGTCTGTCTATCTATCTACTTATCTATCTATCTATCTATCTANTATCTATCTATCTATCTATCTATCTATCTATCTATCTATCTATCTATCTATCTATCTATCTATCTATCTATCTAACTATCACCTATTAGGTTGGCATCTTTCATGGATGAATAAAGAAAGACAAGGAGTCCACCAATCTTTCACCTCAAGATGTCCACTACTTCAACTGTGAAGACAGTATCACTTCCTGGTCTTTTTCCTGAGGCAATTCAGGACTCAGCAGTAGGGGCAGGTGAAATATGCTAGCATCCTTTTCTACCACCTCAAGGACTAAAGTAGAGCACTTTCACATGGCTACTTCTAGCTATATCTTTGGAGGGATAAGTTCCATTACATTTGTTAAGCCTGGGTTCCCCAACCAGGGTTAGGGAGACAAGCTAAACAGAATGTGCAGCGTTAGTCAGATAGG
>BHFT01026783.1:0-34354 GCA_004320025.1 Laticauda laticaudata
CTGAGACACACTCTTTTCTGAGACTAAGACTAAGACAACCCAGGTTTCTGGCTCCATCTTATGGCCGTTTGAGAAACTATACCCAATTACAGTTTTTGCATTTTCTTAAAGATACAGTCTTAAAATGTCTATCCTGGTTTATATATTTCAAACCCAAATACCTGTTAGGTGACTTATATTCCTAACATTTATCTCTGTTACCTAAATATGTCAGAAGAGTTCTATTACATAATGGTTTTTTACTCTTCCAAGGATTGTAATTGCTTTCTGTATTACATCATACAAAAGATAGACAGGTAATTTTTTGAGGTCAGATTGCCTTCAATCTGATATTTCTAGGTATGGTCTTGTATTTACTTTGGTCTTATAGAAAACAGACCAAATATTTCTTGGCCAGAGTTTTCAGAGACAAAAGTCAGAAACCAGTTGTGACAGGATATTCAGGATATTTGGATTCTGTTCCTATATTTCTGTACCGTCTTTCTTGCACAGTATCTTTTTTTTTTTGCTGTGTTAAGATACATTCAGTGTGTGATTTATATTTCATCAAATCAAGTGTGAAATATCTGACTGCAAAACCTATCAATCTGATCTCTATCTTCCCCTGTTTCTTTAATTAGGGAAGGCCTGCTGAAAAATGTACTCATCATCTACTGAGAAATTCTGTGTTCCTAGACCCCTGGCATTAATCTTGAGTTATTCAGGTGCCAACATGCTGTCAAAACTGACAGATCTTTGAAAAATATACCCATAGGCAGAATACTATCCATTATTATAGCACAGAACAGTGGGCAGTAAAGAAAATTGGCAGCACATGTGTCTTTATCAACATTAATTGGTATTTCCATTGGTAAAAATAGGCACATCCATTGAGGCAAGAGAGTCCACTTGATCCTTTGATCTTTTTTACATCAATTCAAAGGTTTCAATCTTATCTTTGTGTGCAATGGGGATCTATCTTGGCTTTAATTTTTATAGTATAGTATTTTCTGCTGCCCACAATGAAGATTATATGCTTGATATGCTTGATGGTTGATCATATTAAAAAGTTCAAGGAATGACTCAAGTTTGTCTAGAATCTTAAGCATCTTCATAAATACAAACTTCTTCTAGACTTTCATTTAATTTTGAAGTGTTGTGAATTATAGTTGGATGAACATAATCAAAATAAGCTGAAGCAGTCAAATATCATAGAAGAGATGTACGTTGTATAGAGAGGTGAGAACAATTGAAGAGAACAATTCTGAAAATATTTGGGATAGAACAAGCAAAGATTATCCCTAAAGTTGTATCATTTATGGAGAGGTAGAAACCGATGCATGCTTTGGGAGAATTAATTTGAAATAACTCACTAGGATGCTGTTCTTGTGCAAGCCATTTCTATGACAGTTTATTCAATTACCTATATTCTCTTTAATTGGAAAGCTCTTGAAGAGATTTCCTTGTTCTGGTTTCAGACTCTTACTGTTGACATTATGAAGGCTTTCATGAGGACAAACAGCAAAGTAAACCTAATAGCATTGCTGCTTGTTTTTGCTTTTTTATATTGAGAATAATTGATCTATTATAATGCAGTGAAAACAATATACCTATCTAGGAAGCTGCAGGATTTCCCTGTCTTTTACATTTTTTAAAAAAATGTAACTTGGCTTCTTTTGATGTTTATCTTCCTTGGCAAAATTCCAATCTCAGTTGTATAAATAATACAAAACATAAGGAAAATTATTTATAAATACTCATTGGTCTACTCATCAGCTTTCTATGTGCATTCTGCTTTCCATCCTACAGTGTCACTTGAAATCGAGCTAAGCCATATTGTTGATCAGTTGAAGGAGATAATATATTACATGACCCTTCTTAATGTGGATGAACGAGTAAATCCAGTTAGAAGCCTGTCCATCTTGCAATAATTGATGGAATAATACCTGTATTGTCTGAACCACTGAAAATCCTAGATGCAATGCAGTCTAGGTTCTGAGATAATCACATTGCACGCTGATTTTTTCTATCTCAGATTGTTTTTTTTTAATTTTGAAAATTCTAAGTTCTTTATATTTGAAATTATACAACCTCTCTTATTTTCCCTTTAAACTATTTTTAGATATTCCTGATGTACCATGTAATTTTATAGATACTAATTACAATTTACAAGTGTCTTGCAGTCATTTAATTTAAGACTATGTTGGAAGCATAAATTGTATTAAAGAAAGTATAATATTTAAGAATGAAACAAATCATTTATTGACTTTAAAAACAAAATTATTTGAATACTTCTCAGAGATAAATGTGTGTTTGAACATAATGCTTTCATTTTTAGTATTTTCTTTTAGGGTCGTATTATCTCACCCCTATATTAAGGATAAATAGGTACAAAGAAGATTTGGGATATAGATGGATACAATTCTTTTAGAATACATTGTGCTTCTTTCAAACTGCACTGTCTCTACATTTCTATATGTATATAATTATCAACACTATGTTATCTTCAGTGGTGCAGTGGTTAGAGTGCAGTACTGCAAGCTACTTCTGCTGCCTGACGGCTGCCTGCAATTTGGCAGTTCAAATCTCACCAGACTCAAGCTTGACTCAGCCTTCCATCCTTCCGAGGTGGGTAAAATGAGGACCCAAATTATTGGGGGCAATATGCTGATTCTGTAAACTGCTTAGAAAGGGCTGTAAAGCACTGTAAAGTGGTATATAAGTCTAAATGCTATTGCTAGGCTATCCCAAAGAAATAATATTCTCCATGAAAATTTCATTCTCTTTTTTTTCTTGGAAGGCATTCCCATGTACCACCTGTGAATTATTCATTAACGGGTAGTTAGCCTTGTCTTTCCCCCTTTTTCTCTTTTCAACTGATCCTTGACTTTTTAAAATGTCTCCCAATTATTCCAACTTCCCACTGACAGTATTCGCTAGATTCCTAGCATAAAAGAGGTTATTCAATAGAGATACATGAAGATATAAAAAAAGGAAATCATTCAACATAAACTCATCTGATGAAGACTTCTGAATCCTGTTCTGAATATCTCTAATGGCTTTAAAGTGGTTGATAGACAATTTCAGAAAGTGATTAGAAAGTCTGCCAATTTAGTGTCCTTTAAATGGTTCTGCTGCAGTTGCGAGCAAGATGGCTAATCCTAGCACTCAGATTTACAGAAAATCACTGAACTGTGTTTTCAAGGAGAGCAGCTGTCTGAAATAAATGTGGGTGATCTCTGTCCTCTCCTTATTCCCTACTCACCAGCTCCTTGGTCTTCACTGTAATGATCAGATCTGCTATCTTCAGGTTGCCATTTCTCCCCATTTCAATATTGATCAATTTCCTTTTTATATCTCCAATGTCTCTACTGAATAATATCATGCTCCTTCTATGCTAGGAATCTAGCAAACAGTGTCAGTCAACAGCAGTCAGAATTTTCATAATATACTTTTTAATTTTATTATCATTTCAGAGTGATCAAAACAAGAGGTTTGGGCTGTTATTTGATTAATGACTGAATGATGATCGACTAGCTTGTTGCCGCCATGTTCATTTTTCCATTCTTAAGAATAAATGGATGGTTCAAGGGAATCGGATGTGGTTAAACAATTTAATCCAACAGGCAAGACTGATGATTTTATCTACAATATTTTGGAAATGTGGATGGTCTTTTATTACTTTATACTTTTGTAGATTGGCTTTGAATCTAAATGAAAATGAGCAAGGCCTCTCAAATTGTTCCTCACTGTCTATTAGCATAGGATCAACCAGTTCCATTTAGTAGCATGGTAATGTTTTATAAAACCAATTATATGATGGGGATTTTTTTTTCCAGTACCATATACAAACATTTTTAATTGATCTCTGCGAGCCATTGTCTGCATAATATTTCAGAATTTTGTCTTGTAAAGAACTCTATAAATATGTATTTATAGAGCTCTTGTTTCGGCAGATGTGGGTAGGAGGAGCAAATACAGCAAAAGACTATCTCTAGGGACAATGGAAATAGGATAGCACAAGGAACTGTGTGAACAAAATTAGCTTTAACTACCTTGAACATCACTTTTTTTATAACATAGCCATTTATAGAATCAAGCTAAAGCATTGTCAAGTAAATAGTTAATATTTACATGCTGGCTTCATTGTGCATATGTTTATTATATATATACTGTATATATACTCTGTGTGTGTGTGTGTGTGTGTGTGTGTATGGTATTCAGCTTTGTTTGGATATTTTCCCACGTCATTATAGTTGTGCTTTTAAAGTTGTAGCAATGTTTCGGCAGAATTTCATCTGCCATCATCAGGCTTCTGTGTGTGTGTGTGTGTGTGTGTGTGTGTGTGTGTGTGTGTGTGTGTGTGTGTATATGTATATGTATCTATGTTTTCCGACTGCCTGGAATTTTCATTTGGCTTGATTCACGGGGCTGAAGGAAGCATCTTCATTTGCCAAGAAAAAAAAAATACTTGAATGATACAGACAGCAGCTTTGCAGCATTAAAAAAACATTCTGGACAATCTTCCTGCATTGCATTAATGCAGTTGAGATTCAATTTTTCTTTTTTATGCTTTCATGTTCCTCAATTTGCCACATCCTTACCAGCTTTCTGGCTTCTTCAAGTCAGCTTTTGCCACTTTCACACAGACCTTTCCAGATTTCTTAAGTAGGTAGACAAAAGGCAAAGTCTTGAGGATCTTTTTATTCCTTTTTTGCCATATTCAGGCAAGGTAGATTATCTGCATGGCAATTTCCGTTTTAATCTCTGTCTCAAGGGGAAAAAAGGCTAAAATTGTGAAAGGACTGTGGGTAATTTGGAAGTTGACAGACAAAATAGGATATGTGGAAAGCGATTACTTAACCCAGATGTGAAATTTTAGTCCTTAATTTGCATTGTGCAGAAAAGCATACACAATGTGAAGGCTTTGGTGTTTTATACCTTTTAGCACAAATGAGCCAGCCGTGAGAATAATTGCTACTCGCTGGAGCTATATAGAATTCAGCAGGCTCTACACACCTGGATAAGCAGTGTAAACGTCTGTGTCTGTGTTTCAAGGAGAGAACATGTTATCTGGCTGTTTAGAAATTCCTAGCTACATGCCTGCTTAGTGACCTTGAACAAGTTATTTAACTCTTCTCTCCTTTTCTCCATCTTTACATGAAAATACTATGCTGTGGGAATTTGGCTGCTGGGACCCCATGGGCTTTTGATGGGAAGCAACAGCTGAAGAACAAAGGAAAATGGTCTTTGCTCCACTTTTTCATCTTGGTGACTGCTTTGAAGATGGTTCAGCAGCTTCAGCTTATATTGAAAGCAGGATCTTTCTATTGGCTGATGAAGATGAACAGGAGCAATCATTTTCATCTGAAAAAGTTACGATGGATGCGATATTTTTTACAGCCCTAAATTATGGGTGTTTCACCCCTTTAGAATGCATCATGTGCTGCACAGCATTTTTTTGACATTTGGAAGTGAAAAGAATGCGATAGTGGTATAGTATAATGAGAGGAAAAACTTTCCCCATTTTTTTAAAAAAATACGTTAGACCTATTTGTATATGTCATGAATTCACCTTCTTTTTATATTGATCCCATGCAAATTAGCCTTATTCTTTCCCCCCAAATAATAAATATAGTCCCTGGCCATCAAAACATTTTCTTCTTTGCTATATGTAAGGAAATATCTACAGTTGATTGCTGTATACCTTCGTGGATATCCTTGTATCTATTTTTTGTGCCTTACATTGATGAGAATTATAACAGGAATAAAATCAGCAGGGCCTGTTGAATCAAAACATGACTTCTGAGACTTGTATTTACTCTCCGATGACCCATAGAGCCCCTTCCATCTGCATTACCAACATTATTAAATTTCAGGAGTAGGGTTGCTTGAAATTAGCACAGTGGTTTCTCGTCTTTAACTGTAGCATAAATGTAAAAGAGACTTAATATAGTTTTAAAACAAAGATTATTCCTAGGATCAGTTCCAGCCCTGCCTATGTTTGCTATGCCTCAGCTACTCGCCATTGTTGCCAAGCTCAAAGTGGTTTCTCATCCCAACATTATCTCCTTTTTTTTTTTTTTGCTAGTAGGATACTTGCCTATTTGTGGTATGCAAATTATGACAGTTGTTTTAACATGCTGCAGTTCTGTGTATGTTGCATACATGTATAGCGTGTGATGCTCTATGTTTTTCTTGTCTTATAGATCACAGTGCAAATTTGATCATAGAAAGATGACTCAGTCATTTTGCAAATAGCAAGGTACTGAATTGATATGATTGATCATAATTGTAGTCAGGTGAACCAAAGGCTGCCAACTATATGTAAGATCCTTGAAGTATATAGAGTTTTTTCATTATTATCCCAAATATTGCTATAAATCAGATCTACTCAAAACATGAAAGGAAAATCAGAATGATCAATAACTAAACTTAAGAGACAGGTGTTCAAATTCATTCTGACTACTTCATATGTTGTTATTGTAATAAATTTTAGAAGTCAGAATTGGGGAACTATTATTTAACTTCCAATCTTGTGCTATTAGTGCATTTAACTTGTGATAAGACACTGAAGACAATTCTGAGACACTTCTTAAAGATCAGCAACCCCATTTTCTAAGCCTTATTTCAAAGTGAAGTTTATCAGTACTACATAGGAAAAAGCTGTCTTTTATCAAGCCGAATCTATCCTGCTACCCACTGAGCACAATACTGTCTGCTCTGACTGGAACACTACTCCAGAATTTCAAGAGTTTTAGCTAAAAATGTTATAGACTGATCCTAGAACCTTGTACCATGAACCGTGAATGCACCACTACCTACCACCTTTCTGGGAGCCAAATCTAATTTTAAAAACCTTTATCAAATCTTGTAGCCTATATTTGTTTTTGACTGAAAATGGATACTTTTCTGAGCACCTGCAAAGTGTTTTTCCACCTGTACTTAGCTGATTTATGTCCATGTCAGAGAAAATACGATTTTGTAGAGAACTCTAGCATTTTCCCTTCATAAATATTAAGGGAACCCTATATGCCAGTTTCATACTCCATGCTTTACCCTAAACTGAGCATTGTTTGTTTGAGTGATGCTTTTAGTTGTCAAACAAGATTCACATATCAAGTACAAATCCTCACAATTATTTAAAACTTCTTTACCCTTTGCCTTGTGAAAAAAGAGTATGACATTAGTGAAATAATGAATTGATCAATGGACGGAATGATTAATGGGCTGCTGAGAAAGTAAGGTCTCAGGAGGGTGAGAAAGTGTAGCTAAATGCACTGTGTGCTGCATCTCTTTCTTAATGAATTGACATTGAGGAAGTTTTCATCCTAGAACCTTGAACAGTATCATGGGCTATTTTGTGCATGGAGGAAGGAACAGAGATGGCAGTCAGAGAATTTGATAGGGAAGGAAGGAAGGAAGGAAGAGAAAGAAAAGAAAGAAAAGAAAGAAAGAAAGAAAGAAAGAAAGAAAGAAAGAAAGAAAGAAAGAAAGAAAGAAAGAAAGAAAGAAAGAAAGAAAGAAAGAGAAAGAAAAGAATTGACTTTTTGGTCAAGGCATAAGGAGCTGAAACACTTGTTTCAGTTCTGATTTACTATTTGATCCTGGGAGAAACAGTTCACCTCTGACTTTTTTTTAATTTCCTAAGTGGTGCATTAATTTCTGCCTTGGCATCTTATACATGTATTGCTATATCTGGACTCCAATAGCTCACCAGAGGTTTGAGAGGATATGTTGTTTGTGTTTTGTAAAAGCAATTAAATAGTTCTGCTTAAATGGTCACTGTTGAGGAAAATTGATGGATTAGGAATCTATGGCTCTTATATGTTTGACTCATCAAGAAAACTAGCTCAGTATTTTTATTTATCCTTCCCAATGGATTTATAGCAGCAGCTATTTGGGGCTAGAAAATCCAGCTAGGGACCAGGAAAAGTTAGCTTTGATGTGTTAATTGTATAGAAGTCAGTTAATGCGACATTGCTTTTTTGTACAGTAAAAGTTAGGAAAGCTTTTAAGCAATGAAAGTAAACCAATGAAGGAGCATAAATATGACTTTGTGAAATTTTATATTGTGCTTTATCTTACAAATTGTTTCTCTGACAGAAAGATGAGGTTTTCTGTGTCCCATCAAAGCCACTTACTGTCTAGACTGGTAACCTGGGTTGTTGAGCTCAGATTTCCTGCAAAAAGCAACTTGGAGAAACACCTAAATGCATCTTGACCATTCTCCTGCTGGAGAAATTGCCCACTTTTTAAAAACTACTTGCTTTTACAGACTTTTCAGCCTCTTTATGTTACCTTGAACTCCTGTACCCTAAAAGTTGATTAAAAGTGCATGCATTAGAACTGTGTACTTCAGTTGGTCTGCTTGGGGTTATCTCTTAAAATACAGCCTTGGGAGGAATCCAGAAAATTTCCTCCAGACAGTATCTGTCCTGTCCAGTATCTGTCCACTCAGTTGGACAGGTTTCTCAGTTGCTGTTTCTTGTGACTGTGAACTTTATAACAATACTGAATATACTAAAAGTTTCACAGCTGGATTTATGAATCCAAGGGAGCTTTCTTTTCTTGGAGGTTCTTCTGAAAAATTTAGAGTTCAGGTGTATAATCACTTGGGGTCTTTTATGTACACAAGCAACATTTGTAAGTAAGTATTAAAAGACAAATTTGCACTGCCAGACACTAAAGCATATCTTAGTAAAGTAACTAGCCCATTATATGACACACATGCATGGATATATCCTTCCAGACTCACACAACAGAAAGGTTTCCAATATAATTGAAACATGGTAGCTTTGTTTGCCCAATCCCTGGCAAATGCGCAGAGTTCTTGTGTGGGCCTTGAGACCCCCAGTGCTTCATTCTTTGCAGATTGAATGGAAACTGCAGATAATAACACATGATTTTAAAAGCTAACATTATAGGGGCACTTACAGCCCACTGTGAGAGTAAAAATCTTAGTGTGGCTGAGATGTGTCTCGAGTGATCCTTCCTTTTTCCTGTTTGATAAGGAAATGATAGGCAGCTTTAGAAAAATGCCCACCGCAGAGTTCATGAAAAGGGAAGCAAGTTGTCTGGACCAATGCCATAATAACTTGAGCGGGACAAATGAAAAAGCTTGCCGCAAGTCAAATAGCTGCCTTGTCCTCTTTGTGTTAGGTGGGTTGGTTTGCAGAGGGAGAGTGATGGTGTTTTGATTACTTTCTTTGCAGACCAATGAAAAAGCAGAGATGGACTTATTTCAATTCTGTCAGTGCTGATAGTTATAATTTAAGGCCTCCTGTTGAGAGCTCCTAGTTACTAACAACTCTGGCATGGCTTGTTGGAAATCAAGGATCCATTGAAGGCCATCCATAAACCTGCCTACATAAGTATGTGTGGGGAGCGGAGCTTCTGGCTGTGCTATAAAGATAAATAATATAATAATATGATGCATTTTTCTTCTTCTGTCACAGTGTCTTCTAATGCACATCGGCTGTGTAGTATCATGAAACATTTTGATGCTGCTGCTTCTACCATGTTATTCCAGTTTAACAAGTAGAAAGCTATGGCTGAGAAAGTTGTCATCAGCAAGTTCAAAGCAAAGTTTGGATTTATTTCAGTACTAAAGCTGCTCTGTTTTTCCACTGTAGTCTGTATAACAAGTAGTAAATCATATCTGTTTCAGTTTGTGCTCAAAGTTCTCCTCTAACATGCCTTAAGTTCCTTTCTTATATTGATATCAAATATAATGGAATTATATCTGCAGGCATAGAGTAGAGAAGAGGTTTTTTTCAATACAATATAATCAACTGTAAATGCTCCCAGTATGGCAGGGTGATCCATAGACTAGGTAAGAATAAAAAAAGAAAAATAAGGCTTTTGGAGAAAGGAGTCTACCTGAATATTGCAAAAGTTCATTAGTATTTTTTGCTTCATTAAATAGCTAATGAACTTCTCAATTAAGATAAAATTAGATCTTTCAAAACAATTGGTATTTTGAAACTACTTGCTTCCTTTGCTGTTTAGTGTAGAAGTTAATATTTCTCATGTTACGTCACTCGAATGATTTGACGTAATCATTTGTCACTGATGAATGAATGATTTGTCACTGATTATGAATGATTTGTCACTCAAATTCCGACCACCTGTTTTAGTATGAGTGAACGGAAACACACACACATTTGAACGTTTCATCTTATTTGACTTGGGAAGAATAGCTAGTATTATCATCAGTCTGAAAGAAGAGGGAGGGAAAGAAACAGACATTTCCAAATACCTATTGTAAATAATGCATTCAGTAGCAGTATGAATTAATTATTTGACCCAAAAGAGTATTTAAATGTTTGTTTCTCACTGAGTTTAATCATTAGGCATTCATTTGTTCCATCAGGACGTGTGTCCTAATTCTGTCATCTACCTTTCTGTATTCCTTATTCCAAAGACTCTAATGTTAATATCAAGTTTTTAAATCAATTACATCTTTTAAAGGTTTTTTCTAACAATACATTTTAAAGCATGTAAGTTTGTAAATGAATTAGGTCCAAACCATTTTAACACTGATCCTCCCCCTCCCAAATCAAAAAGAGAGAAAATGAGAAGCCTTTCAACATTTTGAAATATTCCTTGCCTTAAATGTTTGCCTTTCATTTCTGACACTTAGCAGTTGTTGTATTTTTCTTTTTCCTCATTTAATTTTAACACTTGTCTTGATCAATCTCAGTACCTTTCTCAAAGTAAATCATTTATTTTCAAGTGTGTAGCCAAGGATAGAAATAGAGCCAGCAAATATGCAGAACTCACAGTTACATTTATGTCATTACGGAAATGAAATGTAATAATTCTCATATTTTATTGATCCTACTTTGCAGAATTCTTCCCATTTCTGCAAGTTGTAGCCTTGTCTTACTAAATGCTACCTGTTTCTATATAATGCCTACATTGCATGCTCTTTCCAGTCCATGTCCTGTTTCATTTTCCCCCTCCCAAATAGCTGTTTCTATTTCTAAGAATTTAATTTCTTTTTTCCTCAGAAACTTTCAGTAGATTTTTTTTTGCAGATGGCATATTCTAATTGCAGTAAAACCAAATTTTCTCGATTGAATGAATGATAAGAAGCCTCTGTTTATAATTAGGTCATGATTGGATCCTGTCATAAAATTCTGTCATCTGAGTATATGATTTAGGGAATATTTTATGGGTTGATTTTGCTTTAATGGGGAATTTCACTTCTGAAATATTCTATTTGTGATTTAGAAGTTTAGAACTTTTCTTCTATAAATAACCATTTTTATTTTGCCAGTGCAAGATTTACAAGTCAGGTGTGTTGTGTTGAACGATAAAGCTAGGAGTTGTTATTTTATTGCTATATAAACTATTAAACCTGTCTGATTACAAGTGTAATGTAAGACATTGTCACATTGGAGGAAGTTCTAGGATTAAGACCATAGCTTCTTTGTGGTTAGTAAAAATGAATTGCTTCATCCTATAGCTTTATGATTGTATAACCTTCTAAAGCTACATTATAACTTGTAAATGCCTTGAACACATAAGCAAGAACATTCATTGGGAGTCTCTACTCAGTTACATTTGGCCTGGTGGAAAACATCACCATTTCTGAATTGTCAAAGCGTTCTTAGGAAGGCCCCCATGGAGTATGGAACTGTTTGGTCTTCAATAGATTAATTTTCAGATCTTTGCAGCTCATTATATATGTAGCATATGTAACCAGCACAGCATTGTGTGCATATATTATTGAACACACATTCGCATCCCCAATCAACATGTCTCTGATGTCACCACAAGCATTCCTTATATATATATATTTATAAATGTATGAGAAAAACAAGGAGAAATCACATAATTTCATCTTATTCCCTGTTCATTGTGAAACTTTAACTAAGCTTTCCATTCTTTACTTCCTTTATACAGTATATACTCTTGTTAGTTGTGAAGTCAACTCTTGTTAGTTGCAAAGTCGTGTCTGAACCATTGTGACCCCATGGACAATGTTCCTCTAGGCCTTCCTGTCCTCTACCATCATTTAAGCTTACACCGACTGCTTTAGTGACTCCATCCAGCCATCTCATTCTCTGTCATCCCATTCTTCTTTTGCCCTCAACTGTTCCCAGCATTAGTCTCTTCTCCAGTGAATCCTTCCTTCTCATTAGGTGGCCAAAGTATTTGAGTTTATCTTCAGGATCTGGCCTTCTAAAGAGCAGTCAGGATTGATCTCCTCTGGGACTTACTGGTTTGATCGCCTTGCAGTCCAAGCAGGAGTCTTTTCCAGCACCATAGTTCAAAGGACTCAATTCTTTGACGCTCAGCCTTTCTTACGGTGCAACTTTCACAGCCATAAATTGCAACTGGGAAAACCATAGCCTTGACTATACACACTTTTGTTGGCAAATCCTGGGAAAGCAGTCAGGCAAGGGTGGGGATATAATAGATTGATGTTGTCAAAGACTATGAGATATAAGGAAGATGACCAGCCACATAAGATACATGTACTGTTCTGCCATGCTGAGAAAACTGTTTCCTCTCATAAATACTGTTTCATTTTAGTAGTCACCCCCTGGTCATCTTCCTTACATGTCATAGTATTTGACAACATCAGTCTATTGTATCCCCATCCTTGTCTGACTGCTTTCCCAGGACTTACTGAAGAATTTAAAGTACAGCAGGTAAAACCATCTGTTTTGTTTTCAGTTTTTTACACTTGTGACTTTCTTGTCACAAGAATATAAGCAAGGTATCTATACATAATAGCTCAATTCCAACGCTTTGTACCGGAATGAGGCTTTAGTAGCACTTTAAGAGAATAGCTTCGTTGTAATATAGTTTTGCTTGTACAACCAGATTACTTCTCTTCATATCCTAAGTCCTTTTTTCTACCTGCAAGCTCATTAAAGTTTAAGATAAAATTTAAGATATAAGAATGTATCTTTTTGAGATACATATAGAAATGGGTGTGTATATTTTCTGTCTCCAATTGCTTCCATCTTTGCCAGCACATTGTTTTTCTATCAGGGAGAAATGGGGGAAACATGGCACCTGCACACACAAGATAAATATAGCTCTCATACAAGTAAAATTACAGACTGCTGTTAATAAAAGTGTGAACAGTTAAACAAAAGAAGTTGGGCTCATAATGCTCTGGGTGAAAATTTTCTATGTCACTAAGCAGAAGAGAATTAAGAGCAGCATCTAAAGGTATTCTTTTAGATACACACTATCCTCCCACCTGTGCTGCATATACTGTAGGGCATGGGTGTCAAACTCGCAGCATCACGTTGCTGTCACATGATGTTTCATGACGTTTTCTCATTCGTGGAGCTGGAGTGGGCATGGCCTGTCATGACACATCTGGCCCACAGGCCACCAGTTTGACATCCCTACTGTAGGAGTTTAAAGTAAATAAACGGCTGATTTTAGAAAAGTTAGCCAAGCAGAAATTGAAATGTAGACATTTTAAAGATGCTTAGATGAGTTCAACTGTGTAAGAGTAGCGGTTATGATATAGCAATAGCAAAAACACTTAGACTTCTGTACCACTTCACAGTGCTTTATAGCCCTCTACAAGCAGTTTACAGAGTCAGCCTATTGCCCCCAACAATCTGGGTCTGCATTTTACCCACCTTGGAAGGACAGAAGGCTGAGTCAACCTTGAACCTGGTGAGATTTGGACTGCCAAATTGCAGTCAGCTGACAGTCAACAGCTTGCAGTACTACACTCTAACCATGGCGCCACCATGGCTTGGTGAAGCCTTCTCTTAGCCCTGCTGCTATTTCAGAAAGATCTGAAGACCCTTAACATACAAGTAGTCCTTGACTTACAACCATTGATTTGTAACCATTAGAAGAATAGCAGGACTTCTTGTATTTGCCTGTCCTCGAGATGAAACAGTTTGCTTTTATTTGCAAAATGTGCAGTCATAATGCTTCATTTATTGACCATAGGAAAACACGTTTTTCCAATTCTCCCCAATATTAACTTGCTTTCCATTTTGTAACTGTTTTCAAGTTACACTGTGCATATAGGAGGTTCTGTTATATCCCTGGGTGAGATTAACCAAACTTTATTTAGAATTGAAAGGAAAGAATTCCTTCTGTGTACTACTAGCTGAGGTTTACTCATAAATACTTATAAAGCTCCTGTTAATCCCCTTAAAACCTGAAAGGAATCTTTGCAGGTTTTCATTATTCCACTTCAGAAAACATCATGTGTCAATTGGAATCCTTTATCCTTTCTGGGGTCTAGGGAACACAGAGAGCAGTGGGGGTTAATCCAGTTGCATTGGTAGTAAGTAGATGTTTTGTGCTTTATAAATTTTTTCTGTAAAGTAATGATGGCTGTTGTGTTTTATGCCATGTGTTTACAAAAAAATGTGAAATTGTTGTTAAGGATGCAGAATGGAAACAAGTTCAAACAACAGTTTATTTGGATAACCAATTTTTTTACAACTTCCTTAAAGTGAACTTATTAAAAA
Organism: Laticauda laticaudata; assembly: GCA_004320025.1. NCBI lineage: Eukaryota > Metazoa > Chordata > Lepidosauria > Squamata > Elapidae > Laticauda > Laticauda laticaudata. The sequence goes on from BHFT01026783.1 coordinate 14,451, forward strand.
TTGCAATCGCAATATAAAAGCCAATACAAACTAAAATAAAACATATAAGTAAAAAAATTGAAGATGCAGAAAGGAGAGAAAAATTTCTTAAAATTGTAGTTAAAACTTTTTTTGTTAAAGGTTGAAGGAAACTTACCCAGTGCTGTAAAATTTGTTGATCCAAAGATTTCTAATAGCTGACAAGTAGTTTACAAGCAATTTCTAAACATGGTTAGGAAAGGTAGTATGCAAACATAAATGTCCTTTTAAAGGTACCAACTGCAGTTTGAACAAGATGGCTAGTCCTTCACCTCCCAGAATTCTAAACCCTTGGAAATCATTATTTTGCAGTTTCCCGATAAAGAGGTGCTGTTTGGAGCACTATTTCAAGTCCTTTTCTTATCAAGAGAGGAATTAATAAAGAGCCATTATAATTCATCAGTTCTTTATTCTACTGCAGCTGTTGGCCCCAGTTTACAAAGAACCATCTTCAACCTGCCATTTCTTCCCTGTAAAGTTTTTGCAACTTTTAAGATATTAATAAATATACAAGTTTTATATTTCAGGGTAACTGGCAAAGAACTTCCAAAGATGCTTTTTCAGGAGGCAACTGGACTTTCTTGGTTTTTTTTCTTTTGAAGACATTTCGCTTCTCATACAAGAAGCTTCTTCAGCTCTGACAGGATAGCGAGGAATGGAAGATATATATAAATCCTTCTGTCCACTATCCTATCAGAGCTGAAGAAGCTTCTTGGATAAGTGAAACGTCTTCAAAAGGAAAAAAAACAAGAAAGTCCAGTTGCCTCCTGAAAAAGCACCTTTGGGACAACCATGACCTGGATGTCTGAGAATCTCTACAGATTTTTGGTAAAGAATTTTATCTGCAGACCTCCTTCTGCTATACCTTAAAGATGTGCTACTTGAATATTTTAAATTCATTCTTTAGCTCCACCCCCACATATACCAATGGCCTCTCCATGCTGAAATGGATAATACATGATTAAAAGCAGCTTGAAATGAAAAGAGATGTGTAGCATGCATTTAACACTATTCTGTTACAAATTAAGGCAATCATTATTGCATTACCTTAGACCAAATGACTAAGAAATGGATGAGACTTGGGAGAGTTCTATGCTCATCAGATGATTTCATATTCTGTTACACAAGCACATTATAATTTCACCTCACCAGATTGCTGAAATATTATATAAATAATAGTTTTTTGCATTTTTTTTAAGTGAGGAGATGCACAAGCAAAAAATAAAAATACCTGCAGTTTTTGGTATTATCTCTTTGTGTTAATTTGCAGTCATTGTCACAATAGTAACCCATAGCAGAATTAGACTGTATTCCTTTAACAGTGCTTTTCAGTTTTCAGAGGATTTTTTCCCCCTTGTCATGAGTTATTAGAAAAGGCTGTTTGGAAGAAGCTTGAGATTCAGTCTTTGGTCTCTCTTTTTGGCTGTTTCCTGGGGTTAGGTGAGATTTCACCCCAGGTTAAAAAAAAATGCTTATTCCGAGTGGAGCAATAATTTAGGCTTTTCTCAAGTGATAACAGTGATCAGAGTAATTGTGCTAGGAAAATCAATATGTTGTAATGCGTGAACAAGCAGGTGAGATGCAGATTATCTAGAGATCAATAGAGGATGTGAATTCCATCGTGTGAAGATGTGAGGGGGTATACTTATATGTCATTGCTTTTTTATGCTATATGAAAAACAGAAATGATTAATCACAGACATTCTCCTTAATAAACACAAGGGCAGGTACGACTGTTCTCTATTCAGGGCAGAAACTATTAATACAACCAGTATTATTTGGAGCATCCAAATACTGATACATGAATATACTGATGGTCACATTGCAAGCAAAGTAAAAATCAGTTAAAAGGCTTTACAGATAGAGAATTGTGTTAGATATCTGTTAGCCCCACTAGGTAAGACCAGATCTAGAAAGCAAGTCCACAGGTATCTAAAATACTTTTATTGATACTGGCTATAATAACACAATATTGGAAGTCTGTATTGTATTGTATTTATACTTTTTATTTTATTTATTTTATTTGGTTTGTCAATTGCTTACAAGATAATAGGTATAAGTAAAATCATAGTTATGAATACATGGATACATATAAGAAAAATAAAAGAAACAATAGGACAGGGACGGTAGGCACATTGGTGTGCTTAAGCATACGCCTCCTGCAGACCTCTTAAGAAAGGGGTGAGGTCAATAGTAGAAAGTCTTAAGGTGAAAGTTTTTGGGGTTTTGGGAAGAAACCACAGAGTCAGGTAGAGTATTGCAGACATTGACCACTCTGTTGCTGAAGTCGTATTTCCTACAATCAAGTTTGGTGTGATTAACCTTGAGTTTGTATCTATTGTTTACTCTTATATTGTTATGGTTGAAGCTGAAGTATTCATTGACAGGTAGGACATTGCAATGTATGATTTTATATACTATACTTAGATCAGACCGAAAGCGACGTAGTTTTAGATTTTCTAGGTCTAGAATTTCAAGGTATTCTGCAACGAATTGAGGAGTGGAAAATTCTTCTTGTGAAATATTTCTGGACTTTCTCAACTGTATTAATATCAGATACGTAATGTGGGTTCCAGACTGTTCTGGAACAACACTGTTCCAGTATTGGGCTAACAAATGTTTTGTTAGTTATTCTTCAGTGAATTAGGAAAATGTCTGAGCCACTTCCAAATGCTTTGGATATTCATGGTTTAGATTTAGAACAAGTGTTATTCCTTGTCAACCTGACAATAGAGTTTGCATATCCCTGTCAAGGTTATGTTCCCTATTTTCCATAGTAACTATCTGGGTCCTATGCTGAGTTCTTAATTATGTTTCCTCACTAAAGAAGGAACTTGTAATCTTGAATATAAATAAATGTAGTACAGAAAGGAAGGAGTTCTGTATTAAACATTTATGCCAAATCACCTTACTTATATGGGGCCAATTTTTAGGAGAAATAGCGGCTGGTCAAAACCAAAACTGAGCAAAAAAGTTTTTAAAACATCAGTATCAGACCTGAAAAGTTGCTAAAATGCTTATTTTGAGAAATTGGAAAAGTAATAATATTTCTAATATCAAGGATTGCATTGAAAAAAAAAACCTGTGGCTTGTCTGTTTTTGAAAAGGCATTTTTATCTACTAATAACAAAATAGCTCAATGTATTTTTCTATGCCACAGATTTTAGGATATTTTGCAACCTTAGAAAATTATTAATTGCTTTTTACACCAAGGTAGATTTGAAAATACAGGTCGTCCTTTACTTACAACCATTTGTTTAATGATTGCTTGAAGTTACAATGGCACTGAAAAAAAGTGACTTATGATTGTTTTTCACACTCATGACCACTGCAGCATCACTGTTGTCACATAAACAAAATTCAGAGGCTTGGCCACTGACTTGTATTTATGACAGTTGCAGGGTCCCTGGGGTCATATGATTACCTTTTGCAACCTTCTGACAATGGAAAAGCCAGATTTACTTAACAATACTAGCTGAACAATTGCAGTGATTCATTTCTTTCCCTTTTTTTTTTTTGCATTTTGTAATTTTTCTGTTTATGTCCATAAAATTCATTAATATAAAATATTTAGATTTAATATATGTAAGAAATAGACCAGAGTGTTTTAAGACATAGAGTAAAAAGAATAAAGGATGTGCCTCCAAGATTTTTTGTTCATACTGAAGGAAATGTATAAAGAATTGTACCTGCTATCTTTGTGGTGACAAGACTAGATTAATATTTCAGACAGAACTTACATAATTAAACTCCGCCTTTCCAATATATTTTCCTATATGTGTAAGACTAGTCATCAGAGAGTACACTAGAATTTATCAGTATCTGGAATAAAATAATCAAGCAGAAAACAGGATGAAACTTGGCAGAATAATGAATATTTTCCTGCTGGGTTCATTTTCTCACTCCCCACCTGTTTGGATACAGTTGGACTAAGGTATGACTGTGCTGTCTACCTTTAGTACCTCAAACTAGATTAGAAATATTTACAAATAGCACATTGACTTCATAAAATAATATATCATACAGAATGATAAACTGTGATATTAAATGTAATGAAGCTGTGAAACAAAACAAACTTGTTTCATAACATTGCCAACTGTTTCAAGCTGTAAGATTTTCTTGTCTGGGTGTTTAGAAAGGAATGAGTGGAGAAAGAAGGAGAGAGCTGATAGTGGCAGACACTACAATGAGAGGAAAGCAGACCTGTGAATAAAATTCAAAAGAAAAGACTGGGAAGACAAGGCAAAACAAGACATTAACAGACCCTGGGAAATGTGAATTTTTAGACTTCAGAAGCAGAATCTGGGTTGACTTATGGGGCCTTTACAGCAAAACATCTGGAAGCAATATGCAGCTTGCTGTCTGTGGATTATAATTCTCTATTACTCAAACATTTACAAGGACCGTGGAAATTTAGCAATGCAACTATTGAGAATTTCATAATGGAGGGGAAGGTTGGAATTCAGGTGGTTGCAATGACAATGAGCCATTTCTAGGAAACGACTTCTGCATTTACCAAATACTCATTCAAGTTGCTTTTTCAGGAACAAAAGGATTGCTTTATACTTGATAGTGTTTTCTAACAGCTGAAAGAAAATGGCAGATATGCAGCATCAAAGAAAAAGTAATGATTATGTTATAAATTATATAACAGGTAGGCCTTGACTTACAACCATTCATTTAGTGACCGTTCAAAGTTACAATGGAACTGAAACTGTGACTTATCCCTGGTTCTCATACTTACACAGCAGCCTTGCAGTCACATGATCAGAATTGGGGTGCTTGGCAATTGAATAAATAGAATAGAATAGAATAGAATAGAATAGAATAGAATTCTTTATTGGTCAAGTGTGATTGGACACACAAGGAATTTGTCTTGGTGTAAATACTCTCAGTTTACAAAAAAACAAAAGATAAATTCGTCAGGAATCGAGAAGGTACAGTCATAAAGTACGACAAAGAGTTACAGTCATACCAGTTACAAGTGGGAGGGAATGGGTGATAAGGAGTGATTATAAGATTTAAACAGTAATAGTAGTGCAGACTTTTGTAAATAATTGAACAGGGTTGAAGGAAATTTTTGTTTCACAGAGTGATGGCTTTCTGAAAAACTGTCTTGTTCTAGTTGTTCTGGTGCTCAGTGCTCAATAGCATCGTTTTGAGGGAAGAGTTGTAACAGTTTTGTCCGGGATGTGGTGGGTCTGTAAATATTTTCACAGCCCTCTTTTTGACATATGCAGTAAACAGGTCCTCAATTGAAGGTAGATGGGTAGTAATTGTTTTTTCTGCAGTCCTAATTATCCTCTGAAGTCTGTGTCCGTCCTGTTGGGGTTGCAAAACCAAACCAGACAGTTATAGAGGTGCAGATGACAACTCAATTATTCCTCTAGAACTGGATCAGCAGCTCCTTGGGCAGTTTGAGTGTTCTGAAAGAACATATCTTTGTTGTGCTTTTTTGATGATGTTTTTGATGTTAGGTGTCCATTTTAGGTCATGTAATATAGTAGACCCTAGAAATTTGAAGGTCTCTACTGTTGATACAGTGTTGTCTAGTATTGGCATGTATTTATGATAGTTCCACTGTCCCAGGATCACAATTTGCAACCTTCCTTCACATATATGCTACAAGTATTGCTGTTGTCAGTAAAGACTAGTAATGTTTGAACCTCTTATATGGAGATTATATGCTCACTTCCACAATTTGTTCCCACTTGCATTGCAACTTGCTTAGTGTTGAAAGGGTCAGACACTTCCTAACCTGCTATATATATTGTCCCCATAAATAAAATTTATTCTAAAATCATTGCTATCATTTTAGTCTCATAATTTTTTCTGATTATTTCTATAGCTTGTACCTTGCTTCCATCTTTGTTTGATTCTGTTCCTCTAAGGAAGTTAATATTATCCAATGAGTTGGTTTTTTTAAATATTTTTATTTTCCTTAATATGCAAAAGGGGGAGAGGGTGAAAGAGAAGAAGAGAGAAAAATGAGAAAGATAAACTTAAGAAATAAAAAACATAATATCGTTTAGTCTAATTTTTAAACACATCATTAAATGCTGACACTATTGATCAGTATTTCTACTATGTAAGTAAAGACTGAGTTCATTAACAGAAAGTAAAGACTTACCAGCAATCAAAGGGAGCAAATCTAAGATGTCACTGTCTTTCCAATATGGACTTACTATAGCTTAACCTTGCAAAATATTCAATGAAGTCTCATGATATCCTCCTTAATGAAACAATAAAACAAGACTTAGATTATTTTTATTAGTAATGTGAATGGAGGAATGAAGGAGATGATGATCAAATCTGCAGGTGATACAAAATTAGGAGTAGCTAACACTTTAGAAAAGAAAGGGATGATTATAAAATGTCTAGACAGTGTTGAAGAGTGAACCAAAATAAACAGGATGATATTTGAAAGAGAAAACTTGCATTTGGGACTGGGATAGAGGATTAAAGGCAGAGGTGTTTGATTATAATTTTGGATGCTGGCAAAATTATGCCCAGGCTTTCAAAGTCAGAACAACGAAATAATGATTATTGTCTGGAAAAGAGATTAATATGAGCTTTGTGTTTAAAAAAAAGGGTGTGTCGGGGAGGAGGATAGATAAATAGGCAGACAAACATCTATACACCAGCATTTTCTTAATTCAAGAATTTTTTTTAAGTTTAAAAATAACAAAAATTAAGAACAAAAAAAAGATTGAATATGTATGCATGTCACATGGTACACATATTGGAGAGCTAATTGTGTTCCCAGCATCCTGCCTTGTAACCATTTCTGCAATCAGGCACACCTTTTCCCTGCACCTGAGAGATATTGAAAGCCACTTTGGTGTTAGAGCCAGTAGGAATGTTAAACTTAAAGGATCAGGAGATTAAAAAAGAGCCTTCATAAACTGCAGCTCAGTCCAGGCTGCCAAATGCTTCCGAACAAGGGATTCAGGCAGTTCAAAGAGATTTATTAAACTCAGTAATAAATAAGGGCTGGAAATTCCTATTGCAGTTTACAAATTCTGCACTTCACTTTTAATCCTGACATTAAACATGGTTTATTGAAGTTGTGTTACGATTCTTGCTTCATGGTTTGTGCCTTGCTGTGAGGGGACTTGAACCTTGGCAACACAGCCTTCCTAAAGAAGGAAGACATTTTGCTACCTGACAATATTTTATAGTATTAAATATTTTGGCACCTGAGCCAGATAATTCCATAAATGCATCTCTTCTTCCTCACAGTAAATATAATAATGTAGAACAATTTAGCCCTTCAGCATAGCCCAATTAAGTAACTGACACACACACACATACATTATAGATTGTAGAAAATCTGTTCCTATTTGGCACCAGCATATATATTTTCAAATAATTGGTGGAGACAGTAGCACTGCAGTACTCATTGCCTTCTTATACTCATTTGCACGACAATATTTGCAACGCAAAGACATTTTTACATCTTTTAGATGATGGGGTCGAGAATGTGTCTGAAGCCTCTATACTTGACACATATTAGACTTGCAAGTAATAGAGATTTAAATGTGAACAACAACCAGCATGATGAAATGTCCAACTGAGCATCAAAGAAGTAGGAGAAAACAAATTACATGTTCTTGCATTTTATGACATAGATTAAATCTATTTGTTCTAAGCGTTATAATTCCAGTATGGCATTGCAGAAATATTCAAATGAATGTGAAATATAAATAATAAAAAACATAAAAGCGTAGGATTAAAAATCATTTATAAAGTACAAAAGGTGGAAGTTTTGGCTGTCAAAAAGTAAGATCAAAATAATCCATGCATCTTACATTAAAATATCTGCTCTGCAGGAGACTCAATTTTCTAATATAGCTCTTTTGAAATTTACAATTTAAAATGAGGTTTTGGCAGTTCTTGGACTCAGGGAAGGAAGTTATCAGACTTAAGACCACAACTGAGCCCAACATTTCTATTGTTAAGTGAAACATTTAAGTGAGTTTTGCCCCATTTTATGAGCTTTCTTACCATAGTTGTTAAGTGAAACTGGCTTCCCCATTGATTTTGCTTGTCAGAAGGTCACAAAAGGTGATCACATGATCTTTTGACCACCTGACATAACAACATTAATAAGTGTGAACCATTTGCCAAGCATCTGAATTTTGATCACATGATCATGGAGATGCTGCAAAGATCATAACTGCGAAAAATGATCAGAAGTCACATTTTTTCAATGCTGCTGTATTTTTGAACGGGCACCGAACAAATCGTTGTAAATCGAGGACTGCCTGTATTTGGGTGATTCTTATACCAGTGTTCTCAGGACTGGAATAGTCCAGGCTAAGAAATGGAGCTAGGATCTTAGACTATGTCACTATAAATGACCTGGCAATGACTAATGAGCACTGAAAGCATTTTGGCTTCCAATCAGTGTCAGTTCCATAACCTTCATGAAACCAACTTGTCTTTTTTAGGATGAGGGAGAAATAGTAATTAGTCCTTCCACCCACAACTTGTTCTCAGAAGTAATTTTATCAAGTGTCTTGTTGAGTGCAGCTTCTACTGATTGATAGTGCCATCAACTGCAGCTTTTGTTTGCAGCAACTTTTGGGCAAATGAACTACAGATTAGGAAGCCAGTGGCTGGCCCTGATTTCAGTCTTCTTTAAGGACTAGAATTTGTTTATGATACAGTTTGATTTTGTTAATGTAATGCCAATAAGATAATCTAATTGGCATATAAACTTCCAACAACTCTCACCAACAGATTTGTGCAATTTTCAGCTTGAGGAATTGTATTTATTGAAATATACCAATGGATATTATTTTCCTAAGTTTCTGAAAATAGAAGAATACAGATTGTTGCTACAGATTTAAGAGACAACATCTTATGAGGAAACTCAACACTCCTATATTTTTTAAGATGAGCATCATGAGTATCTTAACACTTTACAAACGCAGCAAAATGCTTGAAGTGAATATTAGAATAGCTTCTGGAGCCAAATTCTCAAGCTTTGACTCTATGAAGAATGTAACCTTATAATGTGACACTCTTTCTGCTAGCTTCTATACTTCCAAAGTGAATTTCCCTTAGGATACAACTAGAGGTTAGATACCATAACCATTTATCAATATGGAACAACCAGATTCTGGATTGTGTCTTTGTTATATTTCCATGGAAGTAGTTTGTTTGTCTGCCCTTTCCACTTCATTGACCTTCTGGCTGCTGATTTGTAAACCCTTCATTTCCCTTCCCCTCTTAATGTGAATCTCAAAAACACAATCATTAAGCTGCAAGGGACTCACTTTGACTGGAATAAAAGAGAAACAAAATATTAAGTGCGCTGTCTTGCTTGGAGATATAGTAAAGAATTTCCTGTTTATTCAAGACAGTCTTTGTTTAAATCATTTAAATAATATTTCTTATTTAGAAAACCCCAAACCAGATTATAAGAAAGTAGGTTATAAAAAGAGATTCTCTGATAGCAGCAATATGTGTAAATTAGGACAGGAGAGGGGTAGATTATGATTTTTTTCCTTCACCCAACAACTTGCTTTGCATCCTCGATTACTGGGGCGAAGCATTGTTGCTAGGCCTTTCCATTGACTCTGCATAAGTGTGTGTGTGAAAGGGGGGGGGGAGAGACGGAGGGAGAGAGACAGAGAGGGAGGGGGAGAGGGAGAAGGAGAGAAATAAGCTTGTACAAATATTAGCATATAATAAAATGNTATATATAAATATATATATATATAAATAAAATATAATATAATATCAAAACAACAACAACAGTCCTACATGCCACTGAGGTATATGCTATCAGCCTTCTTTCAGTGTTTTGCTCAAGACTTCAATATTCATTCCATAAATGAAAAGTAATTGTACTGAATGAATCACCTTTCCAATTGAGTGAAGAATTCTAATTAATTAATTGATGTGATACCATACCATCTCATGATTCTGGGTGTTTTTTAATAATGTCAGACAGATGTCTTAAAGTATAAACCATACATAATAATTTAAAAAATCAAAACACCAAAGGTAGTCATACTCTTCCCATCCTCCTCCCCAGGCAGAAAGAATCCAAACCTGTCTCCAAGGGTAAGTTGCTCCATAAGATTGGGACTGCCTGTCTTCTATTCCAAACTGCCTTTACTTCCCAGAGTATGGTGTCCTGATCATGCCCTCTCTTGATAACTTAAAAAAATGGGGAGAATTAGTGTTGGATAAAGGAGTCCTTAAGTAACCCACTGTCATATCATACAGGACTTACAAGTAATCACCAGCACTTTGAATTGAGCCCAGATGCCAATTGGCAATTGATGGAATAAGTATTTAGTCTGGCTTATTTCTCTTCACCCAGAGTCTTACAATGTGCAACAGCAGCCAAAAAATCTAATACAATCCTTAGTTGTATAAACAGAGGCATGAATCAAAATGCACCTGATGTATTAGTACCAGTTTATAAAGCCTTAGTAAGACCACACCTGTAATACTGCATCCAATTTTGGACACCACATAACAAGAAAGATGTTGAAACTTTGGAAAAGTGCAAAGAACAACTGTGATGACTAAAGGCCTGGAGACAAAAAACATGAAGTACGATAGCAGGGTTTGGCTAGTCTAGAAAAAAAATAGAGGGCACATGATAGCAGTGTTTCAGTATTTTAGAGGCTGCCCCAAAGAGGAGGGGGTCAACTTATTTTCCAAAGCACCCAGAGGACAGGACAAAAAATAATTGATGGAAAATCAAGGAGAGAAGCAACCTGGAATTAAGGAGAAATTTCCTAACAGTGAGGGTAATTAACCAGTTGAACAGCTTTCCTTTAGAAATCGTGGATGCTTCATCACTGGAGGTTTTTAGGAAGAACTGGACAGTCACTTGTCTGAAATGTATAAGATCACTTGCTTGAGCAGGGGGTTGCACTAAATGACCTGAAAGATCACTTCTAGATCTATTTTGATTGATTGACCTCACCCCAAACTGGTAGCTTTAAAGATCCTAGCAGTTGCATTCAGATATTAAACAACATTTTCCATAGGAGACTGTTAATATTGATGTAATAATAATAGCAAATACCATCTCAATATAGTATCATTTCATGATTTCAGGGCAATTTTCCCAATGCAAAACAAATTGTAAGAACTTTTGCTGTTGAGATTTGAAATATAAAACATTATTTTACTGCATTCTGTGTTACTTTGCCAATCCAGTTACTGGGAAGACTCTTACTCTCTTTATTTCTTTCCTCCCTCTCAGGAATTGTTGGTCCATTTTGATTAAAATCCATGTGCTAATACAAGTGAAGACAGAAGAAGTTCTTCAGAGGCCAGCATCTTCTTCGGTTTCATGCTACTGTCAATGAGTGCCTTCTACCTTTAGCAGTGCACAAAAAGCACCCTGTGTCCTTGCACAGATGCCTCTACGGGTCAGTTGCAATGGTTGAATTCGGAATTAAGGGCCAAATGAGTTTGGGCAAAGCTATACTCTTGAAAAGTATGTTGCCAACATCCTTCCTCTGACACCTTTCCATGAAAAGGAGTGCTGCAGGCAAATATTGTTTCTAATACGGAATATTAAATGAAAGCTTCCACTGAAAAATACAGAAACCAAAAATTTGCCAAATGTTCAATGCTACCATTAGCCAATATTTCAGTTTGTGTTGTTTTTTTTTAAGAATTACACATCTACAGAATGTCTATATGTATATATGTATGGCTAACCATGGGCAAGGCATTCAAATAAAACAATAAAGAGCGTTTAATGTTTACTTTATATTGTCAGGTCTGTTTTTTAATTCAAAATTTCAAAAATAACTTAAAAACTGATTGTTGGTTTTTCTATTGAAGAATCTGGTTTCCATGTAAATTCAAACTTAAATCAATAACAGGCTGGATGATCTTAAATTTCAAAGAAATTTTCATGTATGAGAGGAGAGGTATCTTTAGAACCAGTGTGGTTTAATGGTTAATGCACCAGGCTACAAACCAGGCAACTGTGAGTTCAAAACTCCTTAGCCATGAAATCCAGCTGGATGACATTGGGCCAGTCAGTCTCTCTCAGCCCGAACTCACCTCACAGGATTGTTGTTGTGATGAAAATATGAGGAGGGAGGTGTTTTGGAGATATTCATTGCTTTGAATTATAAAGGTGGGATACAAATATCAAAATAATAAAGGTGGGTTACAAATAATAAAAAATATAAAATTACTCAGAGGAGTTAGGAGATAGCTTGAATCTTAGACAGTTCTCTTCTATGCTGGAAGCAACTACAGTATGAACCTGGAGACAAAAACAAACAAACATCTCTTTGCAGGTACTATTTCCTTGAAAATATGTCTCTTTGGCCAGGTTGCCTTTGATTGAAATTTGCATCATAGGAGCTCTACACTGTAAAGTTTAAGATGCCAAAGCTTCTTTATTACCTACTTTGGATTTTCCCCCTAGGCAAGTGTTATAACATTTTCCATGTTCTTTATATTATGAGCTTTATTTACCAAATTGGCAATTCCTCTGTTGAGAAATAACTGATTACAGCGTTCAAGCAGATGCTGTCATCTCAAGATATGCAGGTGTCTGTGGAATATAAACAGATGTGATCATTCAGAAAATGAACCCAGAATTCATTTGCAGGCAAGGAGGAAAGCTAATCCAGTCATAAATTCAAATATAACCTCTTCAGTCTGACTCTAATAAACATAAGCATGGTGTGTTGCTTGTGCTCTACTGCTCCAAGTACAACAGAACATCAGCCTTCATGGCATTCAGCAAGACATTCTTGGTCAGAGAATTGGATGGATTCCATGCCTGCAATTTTAACTGGAAGTCTTGGTAAGGGACATAAAATAGTCAAGTGTGAATAGAAAAGCATTTCATTATGAATTAGGTGAAAACATTACTGGAAGTGTTAGTCAATTAATCCAAGTAAATTATTCCAAACCAGTGGTTCCCAAACTTTTTCAATCCACCGCCCCCTTGGTGCTACAAATTCATCTTCAGTGCCCCCCACCCAAGGGTGGGATTCAAATTTCTGTGGGCGTGGCCTAATTTGAGGTGTAGTCTGCTGGTCACGTGACTGGGTGGACGTGGCTTGCTGGTCACGTGACTAGGTAAGTGTGGCTTATGTGACTGGGTAAGTGTGGCTGGCGTGGCTTGCTGGCTGGGCATGGTTTGCTGGTCACATGACTGGGTAAGTGTGATTTGGTGGTCATGTGACTGGGAGGGTGTGACCAGGTTACTGGCAAACCAAATACAAGTGGTCCTCACTTAATGGTCGGTTGTTTAGCAAGTGTTTTAATTTATGACTAGCCTCCCCAGAGATACTTGACCTGTTTTGGGAGTTTTGACAGCCATGCACACATATACATGTGACACACTCTTTTCTAACCCTACTGGAGCACGTCATTGCATTAGAATTGGCAAAGCATCTCTGATTAGATTCTAGCAGTGAATAAAATCTAATCAGAGATGCTTTGCTGATTCTTGTTCTTGTTGATTTGTTTTATTTGTATCTCATTAATTTTATAGTTGCTGAATTGCATTGACATGTGTGTTTCCCTTCTTGTGCACAAACCCAGAAAGCTTTTGTGATTCTTTGAAGCAAAAACTTGACCCCTGGCTTTGCTCTACTTTTCAACATGCCGATACTGCCTCGTTCTAGGCCGGCCCTGCAGGTCACCCCATTGAGCCGCTTGACTGGAGGGACCTGCCCAGCAAGTCAAGTCAATGGGGTGAGGCTGAGGAGAGGGAAAGAGAGAGAAAGAAAAAAGAGAAGAAGAGAAGAAAGAAGAAAGAAGGGAAAGAGAAGAAAAAGGGACAAAGAAAACGGGGGTTGGAAGGAAGGGTCAGAAAAGAAAGAAGGAGGGAGAGAGGGAGGGAGGAGAAAGATAATGAAGATAATCTATTCTGGTCCCAATTAACCTGCTCCAGCAGGGTTTGGAAGGGAAGTGTGTTGTATGTGTGTGTGTGTGTGGTGTGTGTGGTTGTGTGTGTGGTGTTGTGTTGTGTGTGGTGTGTTGTGTGTGTGTGTGTTCTACCTTTGTAATTTACCAGTACATTTTGGTTTTGCCTTCTTCAGATTGACACTGTAATACATTGGGGAAAACTAATTTTTAGAGTGGAGATCGTGGTACCAATGGATCCCCGTTTCAAGCCTAACAAAAAATGTGACAGTTTCCTGATAGTCTTGAACCATGTTTTGGTCCACAAAACCTTTATAGAAGCTAAAGATGTTTCAATGTGGAAAAGGGCCTCAATCTAAATTAGGCCTCATCTCTCTCTCTCTCTCTCTCCTGCTCTCTCTCTCCTCTCTCAGGTAGGTAAGTAAATTGGTAGATTAAGTAGGTAGCCTGCATAGGCAAGATTATATTGGTAGGTAGGTGGGTAGGTAGAAAGGCCAGGCAGGCAAACAGGGCACACCTTTTGGATGGATGCATTGGAATGGGACGGAATGGATGGACAAACAGAAGAATTGAGAACCAGCGGTGGCACTTTGGGAAAGTAGAGCAAAGCCAGATGGGAATTGAAGTCCACACAAGTTGCCCAGGCCGAAAACACGGGCTGAAATATATCATCAGCCATTCTGGTTTATAGTTTAAAAGCATGCTGTTTGATTCCGGCTTAGTCAAGGAATAAACCCATCGGCTAAAGATCTTCCTGCGTCCTTAATGCAGCTGCTCCTTCTTCATCCCTTGCAGCCGCCCTCTGACCCTTCTCCAGCCCCCTGCACGCTGCCCCCTGCTCCTCCCTTCATCACTGCAAGCCGTCCTCCCTCTTGCTCCTTCTCCAGTTCCCGGCAGCCGCCCCTCTGCTCCTTCTGAAGCCCCCCTGCACTGCTCCTCTGCCCCTTCTCCAGCTCCTGCAGCTCCCTTCTGCCCCTTCTGCAGCTCCCAGCTGCTGCCCCCTCTGCTCCTCTCAGCCCCCTGCAGGCGCCCCTCTGCTCCTTCTGCAGCCCTGCCAGCCGCCCTCTGCCCTTCTGCAGCCCCCTGCAGGCCGCCCCTCTGTTCTTCTTCACCCCTGCAGCGCCCCTCTGCTCCTTTCTCCAGCCCGGCTGCAGCCCTCCCACCTGCTCCTTCTGCAGCTTCCTGCTGCTACCGGGCCTGCTGCTTCCTTCTGCAGCCCCCTGCAGCACCACCCCTCTGCTCCTTCTGAAGCCCTCCTGCAGCCGCTCCTCGCTCCTTCTCCAGCCCCCTGCAGCCTCCTGTCTGCCCCTTATGGCAGCCCCTGACAGACCGGACCCTCTGCTCTTCTGCACCCCCTGCTGCCGCCCTCTGTCCTTCTCCAGCCCCCTGCAGCCTCCCGTCTCCCGCTTCTGCAGCTACCCTAGCTGCTACTGGAGCGCGCTACACTGCGGCACGCCCACCGACTGACACGCCGCCCCTCTACTCCTTCTGCAAGCTCATGAGTCCCTGCAGCTCCGTCCTCTGCTCCTTCTCGCACCCCCTGCAGCCTCTGTCTGCCCCTTCTCCATCCCCCTACAGCTGCCCCTCTGCTCCTTCTCCATCCCCCTGCAGCTGCCCCCTGCTCCTCCTCTCCCTGCAGCCGCCCTCTGCTCCTTCTCCAGTCCCTGCAGCTGCCCTGCTCCTCCTTCATGCCTGCAGCTGCCTCCTGCCCTTCTCCAGCCCCCTGCAGCTTGCCCCTCTGCTCCTTCTCCAGCCCCCTGCAGCCGCCCGCCTCTGCTCGTTCTTGTCATCCCCTGCACCGCCCCTCTGTCTTCTGCACCCCTGCAGCCGCCCCTACTGCTCCTTCTGCAGCCCCCTGCTGCCGCCCCTCTACTCCTTCTGCGCCCCCAGCCAGGCTCCCTGTTCTGCCCCTTCTGCAGCCCCCCTGCAGCCACCCTCCTCTGCTCCTATACTGGGCAGGCCCCCCTGCTCCTTCTGCAAGACCCCGTGCAGGTTCCGCCGCCTATCTTGCTCGCACTTCTGCAGCCCCGTGGCTGCCGGCCCTCTACTCCTCTCAAGTCCACCACAGCAGCCTCGCCTGTCTGCCCCTGTCTGGCCAGCCGCCCTGCAGGCCACCCTCTGCTTCCTTCTGCGCCCCCTCTCCTTCTGACAGCCCCTGCAAAGGCGCCCTTCCTGCTCCTTCTGCAGCCCCCTGCTGCGCCTCTGCCGCCCTTTCTCTCAAGCCCGCTGCAGCTGCCCCCTTCTGCTCCTTCTCCAGCCTCCCGTTGGCATCCAATTTTGGCAATGCCAACCTCCCGGGGCAGCTTTTGCAGCCGACCTCGATCTCTTCCTTCAAAACCCAAGGTCCACCTTCATCGGGCCAAGCCAGGGGAGGTACCTGCACATGCCCAGAGACCCCAACTTTCAGTGAAGCATTCTGCCTATCGTATCAAACAACCTCGAAAAGACGGCCTAGCCAATTTTTTGGGGCTCAAAAAAAAAAAAGACCCTTGACCAGTTATTTTATGAGAAAGCACGGTAGGATTTCAGACTAAAGCCCTGTTCAGGCACTGCACCAACGGATTGGAAGAGAATGTAAATGGAAACACTTGCCATCCGTTGGTTAACGGGATTCATCCATCTTTGTACTCACTGCCTCGTTTTTCATCCTCTCCTATCCGTCGCAGCATCCGGTCGATGAGGTTCCATCCGCTTCAAAAAGTTTGAGCTGCTCAAAACTTTTTGAAGCGGCAAAGTGCTATCCAACGCGTCCGTTCTGGCATCTGCAATGAATATGGTGAAACATCCACTTCTGCATCCGTAGTCCAATCCGTTACGCGTCCGCTTACAACTTCCCCCCGCTAGGCATCCCTGCGCATTCCGCGCAACTCAAAATCCGCTCGAGAGGAAAAGTGGACCAACAGGGAGGAAGTGAAATGGACGTGGAACGGAAACGCGCAGCATTTGTAAGCATGATGGAGAAAGGATGAAAGTGGAATTGCAGCTCGCATACAAAGCATTTAAAATGGAAAAAACTTCGGGCAGAGGGGACCTATCTCGGATATTAAGGTTGTCTAGAGGATGCCCTAGAGGATGCCAAAAAGGACACATAGAGGAAAACCTATATTGCCTATAAAAAGGGGGAGCAACTCACTCTGGAATCTCACTTTCCAGTCCAAGCCGCCCTGCTTGCAGACCTCTGCAGCTTCATCTGGCTTCTTGCCTCTTTTCACAGGCATCCAGTCATGTCCACCAATGATCGTAACACACTCCTTTTTGGTAGCCACCATCCTTCTGCAACAGTGCGAAAGCCATCACAGGCTCCTTTCAAACTGTTCTAAACAGGAAGAAAAGGCAGGTGGCCAAGAAGTGTCCTGGGTCCCGAAGATGGATCGGGGAGAAGAGCAGAGTAAAGGACTGTACAACAAGCTTGATGTGGAGCTGAGGAAACGAAGCATTCATGCATTCAGAACTTCATGAGGTGCCTGCCAGCCAATGTTTGATGAAGTTGTGGAGTGGCGAGAACCCAGGTTTGAACCAAGGCAAACCGCCCAACCTACAGCCCAGCCTGGACCTTGGGCTCAAGGTGCACTAAAATCTGCACCACCCGGCGCTCAGGGCGCACCTACAAGGAGCATGCATATGGCTGGAGGGTGCCAACATAACACCATCAGCATTGTGGTCAGAGAAGTGTGGCAGGCCATCATCGAAGAATACCTGGAAGGACTCCTCCAGTGCCCCCTCCACTGAAGAAGGCTGGAAGAAAGTTGCAGAGCAGTGGTAATCAGCGTGGAACTTCCCCACACTGTTGGAAGCCATAGATGCCAAGCACTGTGGCCTGCAAGCTCCAGCCAAGTCAGGGTCCACTTATTTCAACTACAGGGGCTTTTCTTCAGCATCATCCTTTCGCCATGGTCGATGCTGACTACAAGTTCATGTACATCGATGGCTTCAGGCAACGGGTCCAGCTTCAGATGCCCAGGTAATACAAACAGTCCACCTCAAGGAGGGTGCTGGAACGCAAACCTCATCATGGGCTCCCGCAGATCCAGACCCCCTGTCCCAGCGAACACGCAAAGATGTGCCCTACTCTCATCAATTGATGATGACGCTTCTCCCTCAGAACCACCTCATGAGGCCTCACTTCCAAGACCACCTCACCCGTGAAGAGAGGATCTTCAACTACAGGCTGTCGCAGGGAAGATGGGGGTGAGATCGCCTTTTGGCTCTGGCCAACAGGTTTCCAGGTACTTCTCACCAACCATGCACATCGCCCCAGAGACCGTGAGGAGGATCATGGAAAGCTTGCCTGCATCCTGGCACAATCTCATCGCACTTACGCTCCTCGCCAGGTTGCATGAATAGGGCTTGTGGACTGTCCAACAAAGGCAATGGACATGGAGCCTGTGGGAATGGAGGCAAGGGCAAAAACCTGATAGAACACTGCCGGATGTGCAAGGCCCCAACAGAGCCTCACGTGAAGGAAGAAGCACGCGCAACCTCCTGAGACACTGGTGCACAACTCCCCCCAGCCTGGAAGCAAGTGGAGTGGCAAGACAGGATGATAGATGAATTTAATGGATGCTTCTTTCAGCTGTCTCATCACACTGATGATTGGGGCCATGTATGTTGGGTGGCCCGAAATGAACAGGCATTTAATAAAGAGTTGTGTTTAATGTTGACATGTGTGGATTAATGATACATTATTATTGATAATAACGGGCCATATGGTGTGGCAACCTGGGAGGGTGGACCATAACAGTCCACTATGCTTGCACTGAGGTTTATCTATCCGCACAGCTAATTACCCAATTCCAAAGGTATCCCTGCCCAAATCCCACAGGTATCCCTGGCCCTATCACAAGCTATTACCCACCCCACAGGGTATCCTGCCCATCCACAGCTATTACACCATCCCAAAGGTATCCCCTGCCCATCCAAGCTATTAACCCATTCCACAAGCATGCAAAGGCCTTAAACCATTTCCTAAAAAGTTTTCCACCAAGATTTATTTAATTAAATAAAATGAAGCAAGTGTGTGAGCAAAGAATAATCTTTATTAACAACAGCTGTAAAAGAAAATGACCAAGTCAAGTGTCCAAAGCAAAATAAAGTCACAGGATGATAGCCACCCAGTCTCGGCACTACTTCCTTGGTCACTCTGAGGCGTGCCCAGTCTCAAGGGGTGAAGGGTTCCAGTGCTGTGGAGGTGGCCTGCTGCTGGATGGTGCTGGTCTGGAAGCGCACTGGGTGCCTGGCCCCGAGAGGACAAACAGGGACGGTGTTGTTTGAGGAAGCTCTCAGACAGCTGTCTCAGCCCGTGAATGTTTTGCGAGCCCCTTCTCCATGTCAATGGGTGTCAAGCCCCAATACCGATGACAGAATGTACTGAGTCCGGGCTTGGCTTGTGGGGTGGAGAAGGAGCAGTGTAGTGGGGCTGTCTGGTCTGCGCTGGGTGAGGACTGGCATCGTGGCATCTGTGGCGTGGGTGGTATTGGTGGCGTGGGTGGCATCGGTGCATCCAGTGGCACTGGTGGCATCTGATGACATGTGGCCTGGACTGGGTAAGGGCTGCTGCCTGTGCTGCTGGACTCCTGGTAAGCCATAAGCGCTTGTTAGGGGAGGTCCTATGGAAAGCTTGGAAGGGCAGTGACATCACCTGGGATGGAGGAGCAAACCTGGACCTGGGTGGGAGCAGGTTCATCTTGGTCTGGAGGGTTTGTGAAGAAGATCAGTGATCCTGTCCTTCATCGCACCTGTACTGGGGTTCCGCCCCATGTTCAGAGGTCCTGGTTGACAAAAGGTGAGGAAGGGCTTTCGGTTGGAGGCTGGGGCGTTGGTGTGTACCAGCTGAGAGAGGAGATCTACGCTGCTCCTGATGGTGTCTCTTATCTCCAGCAGGACAGTGTGGCCTCTGCTCCCTGCCGGTTTTGACCTCTTGCCTTTCTGTGGAGGTGAGCTGGGGGTGGATGCAGGTTGGCTGTGGTGGAAGTGCCATCTCCTTTCCCTCCCACTGCATCAGGGGGTCT
>BHFT01026787.1:0-11327 GCA_004320025.1 Laticauda laticaudata
TGAGAAGTGCCAGTGGCTTTCCTGATCTAAACAGAGAATCACTCAGTTTCATCTGCAAAGGAGAGAAAGGTGTAATCGAGAGCAGAGCCTATATCTGTCCCAAAACTTGGTCCCAGAGAGTTTCACCCAAGGAATTTATATAAGATCTGATACAAGATCCTTTGCATGTGGCTTCAGTCTAATGCCTACATCAAAGTCAAAAACTGGAGATAAAGCATCACAGGTCTCAAAGGTCATAATTACAGCAAGAAGCAACTTCTCCTCTTGGGATCCTGAACTTTTTTTGAGCTCCATTTGCAGAGGAGAGGCTGAAATAAAACATGTTAGTAAAAATTATATATACACCCCTGGGATCATTGTTCTGCTTTAGTCCTTCCTGTCAGGGCAAGTCCAGAAAATGATGCTGAGGAAGAAAGTTCAACACCCAGGAAATTGACTTCTGGTGTCCTTCAACATGGCCTCTTGTCTCCAGAGATTGCTGGGGAAGGTCACCCAGAGCAATGGAATTTGATGTCATTTCTAAGTTAATGCCATTTCAATGTAGTGACTTCTTTTTTTAAAAAAAAAAAAGGTTTCTAATTTTTATTTTTTACACATCTCCTCACATCTCCTCAGATTACAATATGTATACATAGTCATACTTACATTTTCAACTTTCTTATTTAATAACACATCAAATGATCCACTCCACCAATTTTCAAATAAATTTCCATTTTATATTTCAAATTATTAATTCAGTATCAAAATCATTTCCTGACATATTTCCATTTTCAGCTTACCACCTATTTTATTTTACCTTATGCATTATTATCTTCAATAATTAACTCAAGACAAATATATGGTAAACACACAAAAAAGCAAGATTAAAGTAAAATTAATATATTTAGGATCTACATGGAATATTCCTCAATGTATAATATCTCTTATATTTATTCCAACACTATTCATTGAAGCATTTCATATTTTTTCTTTATTTCCACATAGCCAAATTTTACCCCTGTAATTTAAATAAAATTTCATTCCCCTTTTTAATTTTATATAATATTCTCGTTATAAAATTCCAATATGATCCATATTTTTTATTTTCTCATATAAAGTATGACTAAATAAATTTGACTTTATTTAGTCAATTTTTTATATATATATATATCACCACTGTCACCCGTCATTGCAAACCTGTTCATGGAAGAATTCGAATCCAGAGCCCTGGCTAGAGAGAGATAAGCTTCACCTGGAAAATGACAGAAAAGTACATTCATATACGCACAGCTCCCTACCTGTCCGTCAAATCTTTGTTGGCCACAATGAGTGTTGAGTGAAACATTTATCCCTTTCTGATGTAAGATCGTTGATTCTGTCCTCGATGTTTACCTCAAGACAATCACTGGAGAAGTAGCAGATGAGCATCTAAGAGGCCAGAATTTTGAAAAATTAACAGGCAGAGAAGTCAACTTCTCCTCTGGGGAAGCACCAACATTTCCAGAGCTCCATTTGAGGAGCGAGCTGGAAAAAAGAAATCCAAAGCCTCCATCCCAAGGGCAACTGTTCTGTTGTGGTTTGTGGTGCCTCTTGTCAGGGTCTTGTCCAAAAAGTGATCCTGGATGAAGATAGTTCAACAACCAGGTGACTTTTGTTTGGTTTTTCAATGTAATAACTTGTCTCCAGAGTAGTAAGTCCTCCATGTAGTAATTGTCTCTTGTCTCCAACTTCTTTGCGAAAGTTTCATCCATCCAGAGCTATGGATTTGGTGATATTCCAGGTTGGTGGCATTCCCAGGGCTGGGATTCAAATTTCTTACAACCGGTTCTGTGTCGTGGCCTAATTTGTGGGTGGTGGCTAGTTGGCCATAGTGACTGGGTTGGTGTGGCTCATGTGGTACTCGTCGATCGAGAGGGCTTGGCAGCCGCTCCGTCCACGTGACTAGCAACAAATTTAAAGTGGTGCTTCACTTTAATGGCCAGGTTCCTTGCTTAGTGGCGCAGTGCTTAGCAAGTGTTTTTTTTGCCCAGTTCCAAGCGCCACCGGGCGACGGCCGGGCACGGCCAGCCCGGCAGTTAACTGTGGCTGGCAAACGCAACATCCCCTCCCTCACACGCTGGTCCTCTCTTTATGACCAAGTCCTCGCTTAGTGCCAGTTGCTTAGCAAGAGTTTTTTGCCATTCCAAGGCCCAGCGCCCGGAGGACGAGGCAAGGCCCAGGCAGTTTACCACACTTTCCAAGCAAAAGAAAAAAAGTGTCCACGGAAGCTAAGGGTCTGTAAATACCGGCCTCGACCTGCGCACTCGCAACAACGTATGTAAAAGGACACAGGCGGAGCGAGAAAATGTTACCTCCGTTTGTTTCCGCTCTCAAAAGGTGCCCAAATTTGCATAAGCAAGAGTGGACAAACAACGGAAAGGAACGGACAGGGGAAGCGATGTAGCGAGGATGGTAAAAACGGATGCTCCAGTGGACCAGCCTAGCACGATGGAAGCAGATGGAAGCGGATGGCAACAATCCGCAGGGTCGGGGAGCACAGTGAAGCGGACGCGCAGCGGAAGCACACAGATGCCACGACGCCCACGCATCGCCTAAGTGGATGATGCGGATGCATCAAGGACGCCCAGCGATGCTAGCGGATGCTAGCAGATCGCCCAAGCGTTCACTGCGTATGTGGGGAGGATGCATTGCGTCAGCACTGTGATATAAAGGGATGAAGGCTCGCAAGCAGGTACCATTCAGCAGGAAAGACCTGGCAGGCCTAGAACCATCTCCAGCCAACAAACACATGGGAAGAAGAGGAGCTCTGCCATCTGCTGCCACGCCTGGCAAGAGGGTACAGGGCACCATCCATGGACTGACCTCTGCTTCTGCTGGGCGTTCTGCTGCTCGGGTTGCACGCCTTCTGGTGCTGGCGGATTCTGCTGGCACTGCTTCCTGGTGCTGGTGCTTCCTGTCGGTGCTTTACTCTGCTGGCAACTGCTCTGGTGCGGTGCTTCTGCTGGTGCTTAACTTTGCTGGTGCTGCTTCTGGGGCTGGTGCTTCTGCTGGTACTCTACTCTGGCGGAGTGCTCCTGAATACAGGTGCTTTCTGCTGGTGCTTACTCTGCCTGGTGCTGCTCCTGGTCCTATAGGTCCTGCTGGTCGCTCCCTGGTCCTGCTGGTGCCTGCTGGTGCTTATCTGTTGCTGCTGATCTGGTGCTGCTGGTCGCTGCTGGTGCTCCTGGTGCTCCTGGTGCTGCTGGTACTGCTTTGGCTGTGCTACTGTTGTTGTGTGCTGCGCTGCTGGTGTGGTGGGGCAGCCCCCTCACACTCGCAAAGCCCTCTGATTAGGGCCCTGATGGCCCTGCAGAGGGAGGAAGTAGGCAATACGCAAGAACCGAGAATGGGGAGAAAGGCAGTACTCCATCGAAGAGGAACTGAGGATGAGGTGCTCGAATGGCTGAAGGGAGAACAAATACCTATGGCGGAAGGGACACAGGCCTTCTATCGAGACACCAAGAGGAAGCAGGCTGGGCTTGGAGAGAGAAGGCGGAGAGCCGTGGGTTACACTTCGGGAGGTCCTCCTCGGGTGGTGGAAGCACATGCACACCTATTCGGGTAGCTGCACATCAAGCAATCTGCCAGGCCACAGGTCAAGTGCACCGACCATGAGACGCTATGTGATGGCCATAGTGCAGTTTTCTTCTTGAGGGTGAGATTCCCCACTGAGGAGCAGCCCCTTTGGCCCAACGCTTCTCTCTCAGGCAGGCCCACAGAGAGCCGTCCCTCTTCTGCCAAGAGTCAGCTCCTTTGTCCAGACAGGTATCTGGGAGCGTGCCATGATGAGACCCCGACCGTGCACTCCCTAGTGGCGGAGTGGCGTGGAGGACCCTGACGCAGTGGGAGCAAGAAAGAGGGCAATGCCACCAGACTCCAACACACATCCACCCCCAGCTCCACCTCCACAGAAAGCAGGGCAGAGAGCCAGACTGGAGGGGCAGACCATAACAACTGTCCCTGCTGGAGATCAGGACCCAATCATAAGCCAGCATAGATCTCCTCTCTCAGCTGGTACACCGACATACCTAACTTCCTCGTGAAAGGCCTAACTTCCCATTCGTTGGGATGAATGGATAACTCACACTCAACTTAACTGGCCAGTAACATATAAAGCATTAAATGCACGGCCGCATCAAGCTCATAAGAAATTTGCCAGACAAGAAAGAGCTCTACAGAAATTATATAAAGTAGGTACAAAGTTTTCCTCGTCCACAGATACCTGCAGAACCACTCAAAAGTCAACAAGAGAGCTTGGTCCTCAAATCATGTTGGTCGCTTTCACCATTCGCACCGGATTATAAATCTTGTAACAGTCCAGCCTGAACTTACGCGAAAACTCTTCGAGCGAATTCCCCCCCCACCCCAGTTTTCCCCCCCAATGTAGTTTGTTAAAACCTGAACATACTTCTGATTTAAGAACCTCTGCTTTTTCAATTGAATGCAGTTCTGTGGTCTTTGCTCCTGTCATATAAACATGAGGCCTTCTGGTAATCTAGCCATCTGTAATTAACATCTTTCTTGATTAACATTTTAATGCAAAAATTGGTAATTCTCTTCTTATTTTTTCTCACATCTCTTGTACCTGTTTCAGAACCACAGTTCTTTTTATATTTTAGTGTTTTTCTCTGCCACTTGGAGTATTTGTGTTTTAATAGTTTTCTTAGTGAATCTTAACAATGAACTTGGTAGCTTTATTTCTCATTGCATATCTTGTAAAGACAACGAAACACTTCACCTTATTCCATCCAACATCTTCTCTTTGGTTAACTCCAATATTCTGCAGAATTTTCTGTCATTATTTCTGTAAGGTTTTCACCCTTTTTCTTCTTCTACATTCTGAAATCTAAGATAAACTCTGACCTGTCCATTTCCCATCCAATGAGCTCCTTATTCCTTTAACCGCACATTCCAATTAAGTAATATCTTCAATATCTCAATTTTTCTTATCTCTTTGTATATCCTGTTCTTCAATTTTCTGGAATCGACAGTGTTTCTCCAACCAATAGGCCCTCCCCCAATAGGAAGTCCAGCATACTTTATAGGCATAAAATCAAATTAAGCCGCCTCCTCCCAATTAAGGCCTAATATTACACATGCGACAATGGGGGGATGGCAGGGTGGGCTGGCATTAGGAAGTACTTTGTTTGCAATACCCAGATATGGGTGCTGCCTGCGTTGACCTCGGCGTTGGTGGGGCACGTTTGTTATTGGGAGACCTTCCACCATTGCTTTACTTCTCCCCATGCTGCCACAGCGTTTAGAGCAATGCACGCATTTGGCACAGACCATGTGTAGCTAGCCCCGGGCTCTTCCCCTGCAACCAGAGCGCCACCGGAGACACTCGGGCTTCAGGTCCTCCTGTCGTGCCTTCCCTTGCCTTTGAAGCAAAGCTCAGTTCTTTTTGAAAATGACACCACTCCCCTGCGCTGAAGAGGGCAACCCAACCCCACATGGGGAGGCGAATCTCCGGGGCCACAGCAACAGGATCGGCCCACCCACAGAGAAGTGACCCAGCCACCACCCCTGCTGGCACTAGGGCAGAGCATGAAGAGTTCGCTGGGGCGCCCAGCACATCTGACAGGCCAGGTCTTCCTGCCCAGCAGTGGAGATCTCACAAGCAGGAGCACCACCACCGCTGGACCTCTGCTTCATATCGCCAGAGCTGTGCGGGCTGGGCAGAGCTGGGAGAGTGAGCTTGTGGTTGTGCACCTCCTGGACAACCCGAAGAGGTCGGGCCGACCTGGAGCTTGGCTTCCTTCCTCCAAGTGCCCTCAATAGCCCAAACCCGAGAGGCTGCCCGAGCAATGATAGTGCCCACCCATCTGCAGAAGGGAGGCGAGGTGACAGGCAGCAACCGCTTCCCTGGCTAGCGGATCTGGCAGAGAGAGCCCAAACCCCGCCCTTTCGCTTTTCACCCCTCAGCCAGCCCATCCCCAATCCCCGATGGGCAATCTCCAAACTGCCAGCAGCTCCAAAACGCTGCAGAGGCATGTGCATCAGCGCTCACGTCAGCCTGTCCCAAGTCCTCCTCCTAGCTGAGCCCCGCTGCTATTCCTAATGCACTCCTCACATCACCACCCAGCAGAGATCAAATTTCTGTTAGCCAAGACATCATCTCCAGAACAAAATGCTTAGCCGACGAACAAAACTTAAAAAACTGAACTACATACCACTTCTCACTAATGTACTAACAGCCAGGACTTCCAAAAAAAGATTACCCACCTAATTCCAAAAAGAGCCCCAGCCTAAAATCCAAGCAGAGCAAAGAAGAACAGCAGCCCTCCTCCCATAATATAAAAGGCTACTACAGACAAAATCTGCAAGATCCTCCAAAAACACAAACATTAAAACAGGCATTCTGCACAAACAGAAAAAATATCGCATCTTAAGAAACTAAAGACAAAATCGAGTTAGAAACGCCAAGGAGGAGACAAATCCTTTGCACCACCTGATCCACCAACATACATCGGCAAACTGACAAGAAGAATAAGTGCAACACATTGAAGAACACAGAACTCAATCAAAAAAGAAGAATGAACTCTTCCCTGGTCCAACAACCTGCAAAGCACAGGACCATGAGATTGACTTTAAAAATACCAGAACTATGCCAAAAAACTGAAGACATTTCAACAACACAATAGTCAGAGAACCATAGAGAACAGAAAAACGGCACACAGCATGAATAAACGAGATGATACCTCAACCTAAACAGCCATTTGGAAACCTGCCCTCAATTAAATTAAATGAGTACCTAAACATGAGAATGACACCAGAGCGCCACACTGAGGGCCACACAAGATGCTAACGCACCATATCTTCCACATAGAAAAAAGACTCACATCCCACAAGAAGATGAGACACGACCATGACCAGAAGCTGTACTGCAGCTGGCATCACTACGCTCTTCAAACCCCTCTGACCGCATACATGGAGTGAACTGACACCCACTCATGAAGATGTGGCACGATCATGAATGCAAAGCCAAACAACAAGATCACAGCTGCACCAGCTCAAATCCCCCAGCAACTAAGACTAACCTGGAGCACACCAAAGCCCCCACCTGCACAGAACACACTCCAGCCAATCAGAACACAAAGAAACCCCCAATAATGAGAACAGCACGCCGATCCAATAAGAACACAGCCAAGCCCCCACCCATCAAGTCACACCCCGCAAGAGCAGTTAAAAGGAAGAAGCCAGCTGCAAGCTCACATTACTCTGAGAAGCACAGAGCCGAAGAACGAGCCTGAAGAGATAAAGAACTCATCAAAAAAACATCGCCAAGATACTTCTAATTTTACAACGGGAGAAAACCTGAAATAAACAAAGATCAAATGTATATGTGTGTGTGTGTGTGTATTATATATATAAATTAATGTATATTTATTATATTAATAATATATAGTATTACACACATATGTGCTGTTCAGCTTCCTTCGGGTATTATCCCAGCGTCATTGTAGTGCTTTTAAAGTTTAACCAAACGTTTCAGAGACTCTCATCTGCCATCATCAGGCTTCTGTATTGAGTTGTATGGTGGGTCAGGCTATCACAGCTGTTTTGGTTTTAAATTTGAGGCTAGCCTACTGTTTGTCCACGGATGGTTTTTTTACATCTGCATTGGTTGGGAGTCTTGGTCTGTGTTTATTGGTCTTGGAGTTTGTTTGTTTGGTTGTTTCTGGTTTTTTCTGGTCTGTTTTGGCTTGATTGGTCTGGCACACTGTGGTTCCTGTATTGGAGGCTTTGGGTGTTTCACGGAAAGCGCTGTGGAAGTGCCATCCATTTCCATCTGCTTCCATCTGTTAGGCTTCGTTGAGCAATGCCGCTTACCATCTTGCTAAACGTCCTCTCACATCCGTCTCCTTTCGTTCTTTTTTTCCGTTCTGGTTTATGTAAATTTTTGCCCCTTTTGAGCGAGGGACAACAACAGATGGAGGCATGGATGGAATTTTGGCCATCTGCTGTGTCCTTTTTGCATACCGTTTTGCATCCGTCACGCGATGCGTGACTAGCCTTTGCAGTGTTTCTGTCTAGTCTTCCATGAGATGTTTAGCTGGTTGGTATTTATTTTTGACTGATTTCGGAGAGTTTCTTTTATTCGGGACTTGAAGTGAAACTGAAACCGCGGTCGAAACTGTACAAGCAGATCTTCTTGTTCCAGTGTAATCTCACATGGAACAAGAACGTTTCTGCTTTAAGTTTCGACAAAGTTTCACTATTCATCAATCCCGATAAAAGAAACTCTCGAAACTCATAAAACTAATAACCAACCAGCTAAACATTCATGGAACTAACAGAACACTGCTTAACAACACATCTTTACATAAAAAGGACAAAGATACAAGGCAGATTGAAGGAGCTCCTATGGGATAACCACTGTCGCCCCGTTTGCAATGTTCATGGAAGAATTTGAAATCCAGAGCACCTGGCTAATGCCACCCACAACCCCAAACTATAGCTAAGATCACTTTGACAACACATTTGTGATTTGACGCCCATGGAAAAGAAAACCTAAACAATTTCCCACAACACGAAACAGCACCGCCCCCAAATTCCGTGGCCAAACACCACTAATTACCAGAACCAAATGCTGCGCAGAAAGACACATTAACGCACTGAACTATGCACCCTGACTGAAGTATTGACAGCCAACAGCTTCCACAAAAACAAAATCACCAGCTTGATCCAAAAACACCACTAAGACAGAGCCTGTAGTCCCTCTTTTATGTAACAGCATAGGTCTCGTCTGATCTTCTAGGTCTCTGTTATGTCCTTGGTGTGTTTTTGTGGATCAGCTGTTGATATTTTTTTTTTGTTTTGTGGAAGCCACTGGCTGTCAATACTTTCGTAAGCGGTGCGCAGTTCAGTCCCTTTTATATGTTGTTTTCTGCCAGCGTTTGGTTTCTGGCAATGTGTTTTTAGCCATCTGTGGCTGAGTGGTGGTGTGATTGGGTGTTGAGGGTAGCGTTGGTGTGTGTTTTCTTCTTTGGTATAACACATAGAGATCGTGTCAGTGTGCCATCTGTTCTTTTGTATCACGATTAGTCAGCATCTAGGAATGGTAGTTGTTTTTTATTTCTGTTTCATGGTACTTGATTTTGGGTGTGTGCCTCGTTTCAGGTGTGTTAGGAATTGGTTTAAGGTTTTCTTTTCCATGGGGCAATCACAAATGTGTCACTCACCAGCACTGCTCCTCTTAGCCATAGTTTGGTTTGTGGGTGGGCATTAGCCAGGGTCTGGAATCGACCTTCACATTCCATGACAGGTTTGTAAATGATGCGTGACAGTGGTGATCCCATGGGCTCCTTCAATTTGCTCATGTCCTTGTATATTTGTATTCCGATGATAGTTGGTTTAACGCAGTGCTCTGTTAGTTCCATGAGGTGTTCAGCTGGGTTGGTATTTATTTTTGAATAGATTTGGTTTATTATCAGGACTTGAGTGACAATCGTCGAAACACTTTTCTATACTATATTATGTGCTGTTCAGCCTTCCTTCGGGTATATCCATGTCATTCGTCAGTCGCTCTTAAAGTTGTAGCAACATTTCCAGCGAAATCTCAATTGCCATCAAAGGCTTCTGATGTATGAGATTCTGCTGCAATGTAGCTACACTTTACAAGCACTACAATTTGACGTGGGATAATACCTGAAGGAAGATAACTGCATTCATATATCTATATCCTATATCTATATCTATATCTATATCTATATCTATATCTATATCTATATTATATCTTATATCTATATCTATATCTAATATCCATATCCATCATCCATATCCTATCTATTATCTATCTATCTATCTATCTATCTATCTATCTATCTATCTTGTTTGTTTTTTAAAAAGTTATTGCGGGTACTTACATGTGTGCTTATCAGCTTCCTTCGGGTATTTATCCACATCGAGTTGTAGCTGTGTTTTAAAGTTATAGCAAACATTTCAGCTATATATGAATCTCATCTGCCATCAAATCAGGCTTCTGTATGGCATGCTGGCGGTCCAGGCTATCACAGCCCGTTGGTTTTAAATTTGAGGCTACCTATCTGATTGCGCTTGGGAGTCTTGGTCTGTGTTTTTTATTGGAGCTTTTGTTTGCTTGGAGTTTCCTGGTTTCTTCTGTCTGTTTGTGGCTTTGATTGGCTGGCAACACCTCTGTTCCTGTCTTGGAGGCTTTCAGTGCAGCTTGGCTTTGTGTGAAAGGACGCTGTTACTCTATTAGGAAGCCAGGTTTCATCTGGGGTGCTGGTGGGGGGGTGTTTGAGCTGGAGGCTCAGAGGGAAGTCTGTTTGTGCTCAGGTGTTGCCTGGTTTGTGTGTGCGATCTTTCTATTTGAAGAAGTGCAGGCTTCAAATGATTTGAAAGTCTGCTGGAATCATCTCTTCTATCCATCGCTTTCAGGTCTTTTTTCAATCTCTATGGCATTCTTGTGATTCTGTGGCTTGGGTTTTCTATAAGTGGCTAGGGTTTTAGTGGCCATTTGAAGTTGATGTTGTGACCCTTGTGGCTTTTTCATGTGTTGGCTAGTGAGGACGGTGTGTTCCACGCTTTTTTACTGGCATTTTTGTGTTCATCAGGTGGGTACTTATTCTTCTATTGGTCTGACCAAAATGTATGTGGCCAGGGCATCGATTGTACAGGGAAGCTTCATATATGCCCTTGGTTTTCCAGGTCAATTTTTTCTTTGGGGTTGCTAGGATGGCTGCTATTTTTTTTTGTCTGTTTTGAAGGAGTCTTGATGTGATGTCCTGTGTAGTATCTTATTTTGATTTCTATCTGTAGTACCTCTTATTAGGCAAGATACTGTTCCATAGTCTGTTGATCTTCTACGGTCTCTATTATATGTCTTGGTGTGTTTTTGTGGATCAAGTTGCTGTTGTTTTTGTGGAAGCCATTGGCTGTCAATACTTTAGTCAGGATGCAATAGTTCAGTGTTTATATGTGTCTTGTCTTGCCAGGCGTTCTCGGGGTTCTTCTGGTGATTAGTGTTTTGGGCCACCGCCGAATTTATCGTGGTGCTGGGTGGTGGGATTAGGGCAATTGAAGTAGCGGTTGTGTGTGTTTTCCTCTGGTATAAGCGGTGTGTCCTAGTGTGCCATCTGTTCTTTTGTAGTTAGTAGGCATCTAGGAATGGTAAGTTGTTTGTTTATTTCTGTTTCCATGGTGAACTTGATTTGGGGTGTGTGCTGTTTAGGTGTGTTAGGAAATTGTTTTAGGTTTCTTTTTCCATGGGGCCAAATCACTAAATGTGTCATCAGATGTTAGTTTAGCCATAGTTTGGTTTGTGGGTGGCATTAGCCAGGGCT